>JAWNPU010000083.1:0-81984 GCA_035047325.1 Drosophila vallismaia
GACAGACAGACCAGACAGACCAGACAGACCAGACCAGAGCCCAGACAGACAGACCAGACAGACAGACAGACCAGACAGACCAGACAGACCAGACAGACCAGACAGACCAGACAGACCAGACAGACCAGACAGACCAGACAGACCAGACAGACCAGACAGACTAGACAGACCAGACAGACCAGAAAGACCAGACAGACCAGACAGACAGACAGACCAGACCAGACCAGACAGACCCAGACAGACCAGACAGACCAGACAGACCAGACAGACCTGACAGACCAGACAGACAGACCAGACAGACAGACCAGACAGACAGACCAGACAGACAGACCAGACAGACAGACCAGACCAGACAGACCAGACAGAAAGACCAGACAGACAGACCAGACAGACAGACCAGACAGAACCAGACAGACCAGACAGACCAGACAGACCAGACAGAGCAGACAGACAGACCAGACAGACCAGACAGACCAGACAGACAGACCAGACAGACAGACCAGACAGACCAGACAGACCAGACAGACCAGACAGACAGACCAGACAGACCAGACAGACAGACCAGACAGACAGACCAGATAGACAGAACAGACAGACAGACCAGACAGACAGACCAGACAGACCAGACAGACCAGACAGACCAGACAGACCAGACAGACCAGACAGACCAGACAGACAGACCAGACAGACCAGACAGACCAGACAGACAGACCAGACAGACAGACCAGACAGACAGACAGACAGACAGACCAGACAGACAGACCAGACAGACAGACCAGACAGACCAGACAGACCAGACAGACAGACCAGACAGACAGACCGAAGACAGACCAGACCAGACAGACAGACCAGACAGACAGACCAGACAGACAGACCAGACAGACAGACCAGACAGACAGACCAGACAGACAGACCAGACAGACCAGACCAGACAGACAGACCAGACAGACAGACCAGACCAAGACCAGACAGACCAGACAGACAGACCAGACAGACCAGACAGACCAGACCAGACCAGACAGACAGACCAGACCAGACCAGACAGACCAGACAGACCAGACAGACCAGACAGACAGACCAGACAGACAGACCAGACAGACAGACCAGACAGACAGACCAGATAGACAGACCAGACAGACAGACCAGACAGACAGACCAGACAGACAGACCAGACAGACAGACCAGACAGACAGACCAGACCAGACCAGACAGACAGACCAGACAGACAGACCAGACAGACAGACCAGACAGACAGACCAGACAGACAGACCAGACAGACAGACCAGACAGACAGACCAGACAGACAGACCAGACAGACAGACCAGACAGACCAGACAGACAGACCAGACAGACAGACCAGACAGACAGAGACTCAGACAGACAGACCAGACAGACAGACCAGACAGACAGACCAGACAGACAGACCAGACAGACAGACCAGACAGACAGACCAGACAGACAGACCAGACAGACAGACCAGACAGACAGACCAGACAGACAGACCAGACAGACAGACCAGACAGACAGACCAGACAGACAGACCGAGACAGACAGACCAGACAGACAGACCAGACAGACAGACCAGACAGACAGACCAGACAGACAGACCAGACAGACAGACCAGACAGACAGACCAGACAGACAGACCAGACAGACAGACCAGACAGACAGACCAGACAGACAGACCAGACAGACAGACCAGACAGACAGACCAGACAGACAGACCAGACAGACAGACCAGACAGACAGACCAGACAGACAGACCAGACAGACAGACCAGACAGACAGACCAGACAGACAGACCAGACAGACCAGACAGACAGACCAGACAGACAGACCAGACAGACAGACCAGACAGACAGACCAGACAGACAGACCAGACAGACAGACCAGACAGACAGACCAGACAGACAGACCAGACAGACAGACCAGACAGACAGACCAGACAGACAGACCAGACAGACAGACCAGACAGACAGACCAGACAGACAGACCAGACAGACAGACCAGACAGACAGACCAGACAGACAGACCAGACAGACAGACCAGACAGACAGACCAGACAGACAGACCAGACAGACAGACCAGACAGACAGACCAGACAGACAGACCAGACAGACAGACCAGACAGACAGACCAGACAGACAGACCAGACAGACAGACCAGACAGACAGACCAGACAGACAGACCAGACAGACAGACCAGACAGACCAGACAGACAGACCAGACAGACAGACCAGACAGACAGACCAGACAGACAGACCAGACAGACAGACCAGACAGACCAGACAGACAGACCAGACAGACTGACCAGACAGACAGACCAGACAGACCAGACAGCCAGACCAGACAGACAGACCAGACAGACAGACCAGACAGACCAGACAGACAGACCAGACAGACAGACCAGACAGACAGACCAGACAGACCAGACAGACAGACCAGACAGACAGACCAGACAGACAGACCAGACAGACAGACCAGACAGACAGACCAGACAGACAGACCAGACAGACAGACCAGACAGACAGACCAGACAGACAGACAGACAGACAGACCAGACAGACAGACCAGACAGACAGACCAGACAGACAGACCAGACAGACAGACCAGACAGACAGACCAGACAGACAGACCAGACAGACAGACCAGACAGACAGACCAGACAGACAGACCAGACAGACAGACCAGACAGACAGACCAGACAGACAGACCAGACAGACAGACCAGACAGACAGACCAGACAGACAGACCAGACAGACAGACCAGACAGACAGACCAGACAGACAGACCAGACAGACAGACCAGACAGACAGACCAGACAGACAGACCAGACAGACAGACCAGACAGACAGACCAGACAGACAGACCAGACAGACAGACCAGACAGACAGACCAGACAGACAGACCAGACAGACAGACCAGACAGACAGACCAGACAGACAGACCAGACAGACAGACCAGACAGACAGACAGACAGACAGACCAGACAGACAGACCAGACAGACAGACCAGACAGACAGACCAGACAGACAGACCAGACAGACAGACCAGACAGACAGACCAGACAGACAGACCAGACAGACAGACCAGACAGACAGACCAGACAGACAGACCAGACAGACAGACCAGACAGACCGACCAGACAGACAGACCAGACAGACAGACCAGACAGACAGACCAGACAGACAGACCAGACAGACAGACCAGACAGACAGACCAGACAGACAGACCAGACAGACAGACCAGACAGACAGACCAGACAGACAGACCAGACAGACAGACCAGACAGACAGACCAGACAGAAAGACCAGACAGACAGACCAGACAGACAGACCAGACAGACAGACCAGACAGACAGACCAGACAGACAGACCAGACAGACAGACCAGACAGACAGACCAGACAGACAGACCAGACAGACAGACCAGACAGACAGACCAGACAGACAGACCAGACAGACAGACCAGACAGACAGACCAGACAGACAGACCAGACAGACAGACCAGACAGACAGACCAGACAGACAGACCAGACAGACAGACCAGACAGACAGACCAGACAGACAGACCAGACAGACCAGACAGACCAGACAGACCAGACAGACCAGACAGACAGACCAGACAGACAGACCAGACAGACAGACCAGACAGACAGACCAGACAGACAGACCAGACAGACAGACCAGACAGACAGACCAGACAGACAGACCAGACAGACAGACCAGACAGACAGACCAGACAGACAGACCAGACAGACAGACCAGACAGACAGACCAGACAGACATACCAGACAGACAGACCAGACAGACAGACCAGACAGACAGACCAGACAGACAGACCAGACAGACAGACCAGACAGACAGACCAGACAGACAGACCAGACAGACAGACCAGACAGATAGACCAGACAGACAGACCAGACAGAAAGACCAGACAGACAGACCAGACAGACAGACCAGACAGACCAGACAGACAGACCAGACAGACAGACCAGACAGACAGACCAGACAGACAGACCAGACAGACAGACCAGACAGACAGACCAGACAGACAGACCAGACAGACAGACCAGACAGACAGACCAGACAGACAGACAGACCAGACAGACAGACCAGACAGACAGACCAGACAGACAGACCAGACAGACAGACCAGACAGACAGACCAGACAGACCAGACAGACAGACCAGACAGACAGACCAGACAGACAGACCAGACAGACCAGACAGACAGACAGACCAGACAGACAGACAGACAGACAGACCAGACAGACAGACAGACCAGACAGACCAGACAGACAGACCAGACAGACCAGACAGACAGACCAGACAGACAGACCAGACAGACAGACCAGACAGACAGACCAGACAGACAGACCAGACAGACCAGACAGACCAGACAGACCAGACAGACCAGACAGACCAGACAGACCAGACAGACCAGACAGACAGACAGACAGACAGACCAGACAGACAGACCAGACAGACAGACCAGACAGACAGACCAGACAGACAGACCAGACAGTCAGACCAGACAGACAGACCAGACAGACAGACCAGACAGACAGACCAGACAGACAGACCAGACAGACAGACCAGACAGACAGACCAGACAGACAGACCAGACAGACAGACCAGACAGACAGACCAGACAGACAGACCAGACAGACAGACCAGACAGACAGACCAGACAGACCAGACAGACAGACCAGACAGACAGACCAGACAGACAGACCAGACAGACCAGACAGACCAGACAGACAGACCAGACAGACAGACCAGACAGACAGACCAGACAGACAGACCAGACAGACAGACCAGACAGACAGACCAGACAGACAGACCAGACAGACAGACCAGACAGACAGACCAGACAGACAGACCAGACAGACAGACCAGACAAACAGACCAGACAGACAGACCAGACAGACAGACAGACCAGACAGACAGACCAGACAGACAGACCAGACAGACAGACCAGACAGACCAGACAGACCAGACAGACAGACCAGACAGACCAGACAGACCAGACAGACAGACCAGACAGACAGACCAGACAGACAGACCAGACAGACAGACCAGACAGACAGACCAGACAGACAGACCAGACAGACCAGACAGACCAGACAGACCAGACAGACAGACCAGACAGACAGACCAGACAGACAGACCAGACAGACAGACCAGACAGACAGACCAGACAGACAGACCAGACAGACAGACCAGACAGACAGACAAGACAGACAAGACAGACAGACCAGACAGACAGACCAGACAGACAGACCAGACAGAGAGACCAGACAGACAGACCAGACAGACAGACCAGACAGACAGACCAGACAGACCAGACAGACAGACCAGACAGACAGACCAGACAGACAGACAGACCAGACAGACAAACCAGACAGACAGACCAGACAGACAGACCAGACAGACAGACCAGACAGACCAGACAGACAGACCAGACAGACAGACCAGACAGACTGACCAGACAGACAGACCAGACAGACCAGCCAGACAGACCAGACAGACCAGACAGACAGACCAGACAGACAGACCAGACAGACCAGACAGACCAGACAGACCAGACAGACCAGACAGACCAGACAGCCCAGACAGACCAGACAGACCATACAGACCAGACAGACAGACCAGACAGACAGACCAGACAAACCAGACAGACCAGACAGACAGACCAGACAGACCAGATAGACAGACCAGACAGACAGACCAGACAGACAGACCAGACAGACAGACCAGACAGACAGACCAGACAGACAGACCAGACAGACAGACCAGACAGACCAGACAGACCAGACAGACAGACCAGACAGACAGACCAGACAGACCAGACAGACAGACCAGACAGACAGACCAGACAGACCAGACAGACCAGACAGACAGACCAGACAGACAGACCAGACAGAGAGACCAGACAGACAGACCAGACAGACAGACCAGACAGACAGACCAGACAGACAGACCAGACAGACAGACCAGACAGACAGACCAGACAGACAGACCAGACAGACAGACCAGACAGACAGACCAGACAGACCAGACAGACCAGACAGACCAGACAGACCAGACAGACAGACCAGACAGACAGACCAGACAGACAGACCAGACAGACAGACCAGACAGACAGACCAGACAGACCAGACAGACCAGACAGACAGACCAGACAGACCAGACAGACCAGACAGACAGACCAGACAGACAGACCAGACAGACCAGACAGACCAGACAGACCAGACAGACCATACAGACCAGACAGACAGACCAGACAGACAGACCAGACAGACAGACCAGACAGACCAGACAGACCAGACAGACCAGACAAACCAGACAGACCAGACAGACAGACCAGACAGACCAGACAGACCAGACAGACCAGACAGACAGACAAGACAGCAGACCAGAATACTTAGCACATACAACGTTACACTTTATTTCCAGTGTTTACATAAACAGACTCTCCGACCACTTGACCAAACTCAAGTGTATGCATATACTCTCGCGTTCCAGCTTAAGAGAGCATAAATACATATATAAAACACATTTATTTAACAATTTAACAAAGAACTGCTAAATATGAATAAAAATATAAATATAACTACAATGTTACTATTCTGGGAGGTATTCTAAGATTTTTATTTTATTAACATTAATAGGGAATCAGGGAATAGAGTATGTGATAGTTTTTACAAATAGTGCAAAAGGGCTCGTGTTCAGCGTAGTTGGATCTGCAAATAAGTAACCATAGGGGTCAAAAGGATCTAGTTTTCGTATTGGGGATGCAAAAATATAGCTGGTTTAGAAGCTGTTTAGAATCAACCATGCCATGGATAAGCATATGTCATGTTTCGAAAAACTATGTTGAGACTTATTTGCATTATATCCTGTTGAGGAGGGAAGCTATAAACTGTAATATCTGCGAGACTATCTGCGAGATAAACTTTTCCATCCTCTCAATCGTTCCTTCCATGGGGGCAAGCATCGTTTCAAATCATCGTTTGGGTTGTGGGGTTTCGGGAGTGGTTGGAGAGGTTTGTTGGGGATTCGTTGGCTGTGTCGCTTGGTTTCCTAGAAGTACGTCCCTGTAACTCGTACCATTGATGATAGTTGGTATCTGGATGAGAGGTGGTTTGTTGCTACTCTCAACGGGTCTGCCTTTAGAAGATTTCTGCGCCTTTGCCTTTTTGTAGGCAGGGCATCCTCTGAACGACGCAGGGTGATCAGCTTGGCAATGTAAACAGCATGACCTAGAGTCGTGAGAACCACCACATTTCACGCAGGGATGTTCCACGAATCAGTAGCGCTGGGTGTGTCCGAAACCTTGGCATCTGAAACATTGTGGAACATCTCTACGTTGACGACTGACCTGCAAAACATCTTTATTTCCTCTTTTTGTTGCTCGCTGGTTCTAGATTAACAAAAAAGATCCCCAGTGGTTGTTTGGATATCCTGCCAATGGGATTGTGCAGATCCCTCACAGTATGGCCGTATTTGTGGAGTTATTCTTTAATTTCAGTCTGGTCCGTTTAGTGGTGAAGTCCCTTGATGACCGCCCTGTACGCTCTCTCGTCCTTTTGTTGGAAGGTGCGGTGCCTTTTGTTATGTGCCACGAGGTGCTGGCGTAGGGCTGTGTGGGACTCCTTGTCTGGCATCATTACGCGTACGTTGTTATTTCTCTCCATTTTGTACGAGAAATCCTTTTTAGTACCCACGAGAGTCGCGGGGGACGCGGGGGGGCCTGCCAGTCCATACTCTAGGTTGGCGTTCAATTAACGTTTATGCAAATAATTAGTCATAACAGCAACGGCAGCGAAGTGGCAACGGACACAGTAGGACTGCGTTCTTGGCAGCCCGACACGGCCCGTAAAATGATCACTCCCCCAAGTTCCAAGTGCGGGCACCCCGTAAAAAAAAAAAAAAAAATTGGCTAAAAGAGCAGGAGTCCCTCAAGGCAAAAAATAGACAGTAGTTTTAAAGCTTGCGTTTTGAAATTTTAACCAGATCATTATTTTTGTTGCACGCAGATCAAGTTTAAAAATCGGTCGGATCGGACCACTATATCATATAGCTGTCATACAAACGATCAATCAGATTTCAAGTCTTTGTATGGAAAACTTTTTTGTTTTCCAAGCTATTGCATCCGAGTTCAACATTTATTCATTTGACATAGCCATACCAATAATTTTAAAAAGACATCTGATTTTTATATAAGTACTTATTGCAAT
This sequence comes from Drosophila vallismaia, assembly GCA_035047325.1. Lineage (NCBI taxonomy): Eukaryota > Metazoa > Arthropoda > Insecta > Diptera > Drosophilidae > Drosophila > Drosophila vallismaia. The sequence continues at coordinate 8,244 of JAWNPU010000083.1, forward strand.
TTTGTAAAGATCTGTAAGGGTATACCATGTTCGGCAAGCCGAAGATAACTTTTCTCACTTGTTATACCCTGTACCCATTAAAAATGGGTGAAAAGGGTATCATAATATGGTGCAAATGTATGTAACAGGCAGAAGGAAGCATCTCCGACCCCATAAAGTATATATATTCTTGATTAGCATTAAGAGCCGAGTCGATATAGCCATGTCCGTCTGTCCGTCCGTCCGTCCGTCCGTCCGTCTGTCCGTCTGTCTGTCTGTCCGTATCAACGCCTAGATCTCAGAAACTACAAGAGCTACAGACATGTGCCATATATCGTTGGATAGGTAATTAACATACGCAGTACAAGTTTGTTGTTTTATTTTGATATCAACCCCCGCTACCCCGCAAATCGCAAAAAACTGCCACGCCCACAATTATTAACCTAATGCTGTGCAATTCAGCATATGCGTTGGTGCTTATAAAAGCTATCCAATTTTTTAATTTGAACCAAATCGGATAAGAAAAACGGAAGGTATGCCACATGCAAAATATGCATTGCGCGACGCCGACTGCGACGTTGGCAGCGAAATGTGTATGGCTTTATGTTTCATTTATTATTTGATACTAAATAAATAAACTGTAAGCATGTCTAAGGGTACAGGGTATTTTGCAGTCGGGAAACTCGACTGCTGCTCCCTTACTTGTTTTATATTCTTTTATTCAGTTTTGGAAGCAGCGAAGTTGCCGCTTCCAGGGTCCAGTTGAATCTGATTTTACATTCTTCCTTAGGTTCTAAGTAAGCCTAAGTCTGATTGCTGCGCTGCCCACAGTTGACCCGCAGCGAGAGACGGTTATGTATATTCTATATCTATATATGTTTCATATATGTATTTAGGCTCTCTTAAGCTGGAACGCGAGGGTATATGCATACACTTGAGTTCGGTCAAGTGGTCGGAGAGTGTAACAGAATGCTGGCACTTGCACTTTCTGTGAACGTGCCGATCGAATCATATTTCATATATCATAAACCCACACACTGGCCTTCAGACCCCCGAAAACTACCAGATCTGATTGATTTTGCGATTGTAAGAAACGGCCATTTTAACCATTTTTCCTCGTGCCTGCACATATCGTTGTTTTTCCGTAAGCTCATATGCATCTGCATTCTGTTTAAAATTTTCAAGCCAAATCTCCACTGGGATGCTGACGCCATCGAAGTCGGGTACAATTTTTGCAAAATTATCTGCAGTTACTTTCGGCTCTTTCTGGGTAATTTCATCAGCTTGAATCTTAAGAGTAAGCAGCTAAATTATTTGTTGTAGACTTTTATTACTCTCTGCTTGCATCTCTTTTATTTGGTCTGCACACACTTCTGATAGACGCTGTTCTTCTGCATTTTCATTTTCGTCTCCTCGCTTTGCCCCCGACCGTGTGACGGCACCATATCGCTGTCCCTTTTTCCCCACCTCACTCATGCTTTCGTATTCGCTGCTTGACATCAACTCAAATATATTCACCACGATTCTAGGAGTTTCTAACCGACGCCAACCAACTTGCGAAATTTCACAACTTTTTATTTACAACTTTATATTTGGAACTTTTGACGTAATTCCACAACTGTTCAACTTTCTGCACTTTACAAATGGGTCAACTTTTTATTGTTTATACGGACGAGCCCCCAAATGTAGGATATTTATTGTTTACACAATTGTTTATCTTAATAATATTTGGTATTATAATAGTTTGGTTATTCTATTTAGTGTTTAATAAAAAGATGACTCGTGCCAACACTTCTTGATCTCCGGACATACGACGACTACACAACTTTGCCTTACTCCGGACACGACGACTTTTCGGCTTGACGATCTTTTTCTTACTTCCCAACTTTCAACTCCTCCTCTTCTGCCTCTCTTCTTTCCTCCTCCTCTGCCCACGCTCACGACGCCACCCCTTGCGATGACCATCGATCGTCGCATATCGATAACCATCGTTACATGTATTTGCTGCTCATCTACAAAAGGTGTTTCAGCCGAACCCACCAACAAATGGCTTTACGCTCCCGCACGTCTCCGACATACTGCATACTGATCCACTGAATTTTCCTCCGAACGAAATTGAAAAAGTTATCAAAGAACAACTGAATCCAAAAAAAGCACCTGGCCATGAGTTAATATCTCCAAAAATGATTATGGAGCTACCAAACTGTGCTGTACGATATATCAGCACATTGTTCAATGCCATAGCTAAAAACAATTATTTTCCCAACCAATGGAACAAGTCCACCATAATTATGATTCAAAAGCCAGGAAAAGATATGACGCAGCCATCATCCTACATACCATTAAGTCTGCATTCATGCCCATTCATCCCTAAGCTCTTTGAAAAATTACTCATCATTGGAATACAAGCACATCTGCAAACTCGTAACTCAGTTCCATCGCATCAATTTGGATTCCGTCAAAATCATGGAACAATTGAACAAGTGAACAGAATAACAACAGAGATCAGAACTTCTTTTGAGCACAAATAGTATTGCACTGCCGTATTCCTCGATGTCGCCCAAGCATTCGACCGATTGTGGTTGGAGGGCCTCATGTATAAAATAAAAACACTCCTTCCACCAAATACACACAAGCTGCTGTAAGGTGCAATGCGAATACCTCCAAGGACTAGGTCATCGAAGCGGGAATCCCTCATGGTAGCGTTCTTGGTCCGACACTGTATCTCCTATACACGGCTGATATCCCTACAAGTGATCGAACAACACTATCAATTTTTGCTGATGACACCGCAATTCTCAGCCGATCGAAATGACCTCTGCAAGCATCAGCGCACCTGGCTGGTCACCTAACTGCTGTGGAGAATTGGCTAACTGGCGTATTCCAATCAACGAGCAGAAATGCAAGCATGTCACATTTACGCTTAATAGGCGTAGCTGTCCCCTATTAACTCTAAATAACGTCCAAATTTCACGAAGTGATTCAGCCATTTACATCGGAGTCCATCTAGACAGAAGATTAGAAGCCTAGAAAACGCATTTGAAGCTAAAAGCCAGTAGGTTTCACTGGCTTATCAACTCACGCTCTCCACTAAATTTGGACTACAAGGTGCTGTTATACAACACAGTTCTAAAGCCAATATAAACATATGGATGTGAACTATGGAGCAATGCATGCAACAGCAACATTGAAATAATACAACGAGCACAATCAAAAATCTTGCCAACAATAACTGGTGCGCCTTGGTACATCCGGAACGCGAACATTCACCAGGACCTACGGATTCCAGTTGTAAAAACTGAAATTGCCCAGCAGAAGGCTAAATACCTAAAGGGACTTGCAACGCACTCAAATCAATTGGCCAAATCACTTATAGAAGAGAATAATCACACGCGCCTCCAACGTAACGATTCACCCGCCCAGATGCCAAGACCTAGGGCCATTTATTCTAATTCTTAATTAAGTGAGTAGATTAAGATTTGTAAATAAATAAATAAATAAATTTAAAAAAAATCTAATAGATCGTTAACATGGGGTTATCTTTCGAAGGAAGCTTACATTTTGACCCATTAAGTTTTAAGAAATTGATTGGTTGAACATCAAAAATAATAATAATGATAATTGTCCTAATCTGAAGTTTATATTGGGCAGAAGGGGATTTTTATTAAAGACGAAGCTTAACGTCGTATGCATATTTATGAACCAGAGGGTTCGTTAGAGCAGGCGTAAGTCGCTAATAAAAATAATGGAAAGTAGCGGCCCAAGATGGCTTCCTTGGGGGACTCCCGATTTAACTTTAATAAGACTCACATGAGAAGGTCTTTACCGAAGCCATCTATAATAAAGGAAATCAGCTCCAAAAGGTTTGTGGTGGTGTAGGGATGCTTATGAATGTTGCCATGTTGCCATGGAGAAATAATTGAACTGCAGGTTGTTGAATATGTGGTGTTGCCAATTTTTCGAAAAGCTTTGGATTTGCTGACACTTTTAGATTAGAGTTTTTTTTTTACATTTTTTTTTTTTACACTTCGAAGGAAGCTTACATTTTGACCCATTAAGTTTTAAGAAATTGATTGGTTGAACATCAAAAATAATAATAATGATAATTGTCCTAATCTGAAGTTTATATTGGGCAGAAGGGGATTTTTATTAAAGACGAAGCTTAACGTCGTATGCATATTTATGAACCAGAGGGTTCGTTAGAGCAGGCGTAAGTCGCTAATAAAAATAATGGAAAGTAGCGGCCCAAGATGGCTTCCTTGGGGGACTCCGATTTAACTTTAATAAGACTCACATGAGAAGGTCTTTACCGAAGCCATCTATAATAAAGGAAATCAGCTCCAAAAGGTTTGTGGTGGTGTAGGGATGCTTATGAATGTTGCCATGTTGCCATGGAGAAATAATTGAACTGCAGGTTGTTGAATATGTGGTGTTGCCAATTTTTCGAAAAGCTTTGGATTTGCTGACACTTTTAGATTAGAGTTTTTTTTTTTCTTTTTTGTGTAGGGAAATTATAAAACATTCCTTCCACATGTGGGGGAAAGATCGAAGTTTCCAGAGACAAGGAGAAAAGTTTTAAGTCTGCACAATGGCTTAGCGCAGTTTTTCAGTACATAGCCAAGAACACAATCAGGACTTGGCGAATAGACTGGTTTCACCGTCAGATGATCCGATAACACAGTGCTTTCGGAGAAAGTTGGTCTGAAAATAAGATTGGCTGATTGTATATTGCATGAATAAGGCTGATCCCTAATTGTAGGAAATAAGTACGTTGTTTGAAAGAAAGATGCGAATAGATCGGCAATGACACCACATTCTTCTCTCGTAGACAGCGCAGAAAATGCATTCACATTCATATAGCCCAACACTTTTTTTCTAAGAAGCACAAAATTGTAATACAAATATACATATTCATGTTAGCTTATTTAAGTCAAAGAATATAGACGGCGGTAAGTTAATAGCCAACAGCAAACACAACAGCAATTGCCTTTTTTTCCTCTCGAAAAACTTCTCACCCACGATAACAAAAGCGAAACCCAAGTCAACCTCCTACAATCCACCTACAAACTGTATTAATACCTACCGTTGACTCCCGGAGGTAACTGCTGAAGCCGGAAAACTGGAATGGAAAATTCATTGTTAAACCTATTATTCATTTTACTGAAAGTAGTTGTGAGAAAATAATAGGAGTGAAGAAGTAAGTTCAAACAAAATATAAAGTGCAAAATGTCTAAAAATCCTAAAAAGGATTACAACAAAAGTTCTACTATAATACATGAACCGTCTTAACAAACATACAAAACGCTCATATAAAAAAAATTTATACCTAACTAAACTTAAATATGCTGTCTTCGTGAAACATGATATGTGTTTTACTTGTGTGAAATCAATCGTTGATCATCACAGCAGCAAAATAGTGTAAAGCCAAGTACCATATCCCCGTATTCGCGAATATAGCATACCTAAAAAAATAATAATAATATATATACAACAAATATCATACATAGGTATGTACTAGGCTGTACTATGGAAAAAAAAATTTTTTTTTGGTACTAAAATGTACTTAAATATGAAATTTCATATCTGTAGCATGATTGCAACCCGTGCCGACCGCGCTCTAAAGTTTAATAAAAAATGGTGTTTTGGTCTGACATTTTGGTTTGATCCAAAACTAATTAAAATGCAACAAATAAGATACGAAGATACGTCTTTCCGAAGAAAACTTTCGTCAATCTGTAGTCGAGATAGAAATCGTTTGCTTCTTTGAGTCACAAAATCATCCAGCGTCATATCTGATAAAAAGAAAAAACCATCAAAATAAGCAAAAACTAAACCACAAAACTTTGAAATAGAAACAAGAAAATATTAAGTACTTACCAAACAAATTTTGCGTAATTTCTTCCTTCGACAGGGACATAGCGTTTAGAGGAATCTGAACTTTCGTCTCTGATTAAATTATTAATCATTTTTGTCTTGGTTTTGGTATCAACTTCTTCATCAATGAGTGATAATATGACTGTTTCTTCACACGAATACCATAAATGATGTAAAAACTTGCTTATGGATGCCTTGGAACTTGTCGCGTCTACTTTTTCATATTCTTTTAGAGCTTTCAAAAAGGACAAGTCTTGGTTAGGTGTTTAACTGCCATTGTACATTTGAGCCAAGGTTTGGTATACAAGGTGACGATGAATAAACAAACATCTTGTAGAGCAATTTTGTCCTTGGCAGTAATTTTAAGTTGCGAGAAGTAAATATATTTTTATAGAATAGATTGCTCTCGCCATCCATCGCGCTTGATGCAAAGCTTCGGGGGCCTGAGGGCTGTTCTCTATCGTCAAATGAAGCAATAATTGGCAAGCGTTCTTCTTTTGAACTTCGTACATCCAATCCAGATAATAGTTTTCCATCCCAATGACCTGTGACTACGTCAGGCAAATTATTCTGGAAGTCAGTTTTTATTGCTTCTGCCCTGGATTTTCTCGCTTGAGTACGAACTCGCTGAATCGAGAATTTGTTTATAGGGAAATCATCGCTGTTCAGACCAAGCGCTTCTACAACCGCATGGAGAATGTAAACTGAGTCCCTTATGCTTAATTGGCAACGATCTAAAGCTGCTACCAGTTTAGGAGCTATTAAACTTTTCGTGCCTCTTTTAAAACTTTTTCAGGGCAAGGAATCTGAGTACTAAGTTCAGAGTTCGAAATCTGTTCCTCATCCGAATTCTCAAGACATTCCAAGTTATCTATCGAAAAATTAGATGCAACAGCCAATAACTCTCTTTGTTTTACCTTTCTTTCCTCTTCTTCCAATCGTCTCTGCCTAACTCGTTCTTATTTCTCCGCCAATTTTTTGTCGATTCCACCTAAGCATCCCGGTCGACCTCGCTCTCTCGGTTTCCTTAAGAAATCTTTGTCTTCCTCTATCTTCATTCTGTCAAAGGCATCTGCATGTGCAACATCAAATAAGTTATCAAGGTCCTTTACAAAATTATTTTCGCGATTCTTGAAAGTCAACTGAGTTTTCTTACAGTTTTATGCAGCTCCCTTCAAACATGATATAAATGAATAAGTTTCTTCATGCAGTTAGGGATTGCCTTCGTAGGAATTCTGGCTTTTTCCCAAAATATAATGCACTCTCTTATAAAAAGAATCGCACTTTCACTAACAGTCAACTTGACTTTCCGAATATTGTAAAATAAAACGGTGAGAACTTGTCGATTAGATGGTAATTTTGCACCATTTATCTGGTGGCTTGGCAGTCCGATAAGGAAAATATTTTGTTTATCGTAATTCCACAGACATTTTCACAAAATAAACAACAACGCACTAAAAATGTTAGAAATCACTTATGAAATCACAATTGAAACTCGCAGTAACAGGTCGCCGTGCTGCTCCCGCGCAACTTGCATGGACAAGTTAAAAGCTCAAGAACACTCTTAAGAACTCATGAACAGTGAAGTGAAGTTTTAAGGCCGGGTACAAAACCACAAAATAAATATAATTTGCACACCAAAAAAAAAAAAAATAAAAATTAATAAAAAATTTTAAACATGCATTAATTATGAATTGCGAAACTTGTCGAAAGCTCAAATACGACAGGCAACCACAAAATATTGTATTCCAAACCCCAGAAACCCCAACGAAACCCCTTGACATAATTCACATTGACATCTACCATATACCATTAACAATTAACCTGACAATCATAGACAAGTTATCAAAATTCGTATCTGTCTACCCTATTCCAAATAGAAACGGCATCAACTGCACTAAATCAATCAAAAATTTCTTCAATCAATTTGGACTACCCAAAAAATTAATACACGTCCAAGGACTAGAATTTTGCAACGGCATTTTCCAAATTTTGTTCTCAATATAACATAATCCTCCATGTCACATCTTATCAACAATCATCGAGTAATTCGCCAGTAGAACGCTTACACTCCTCTTTGACAGAAATTTACAGAATAATACTTGACACACTTAAAAAACACAAACTACCTACAGATCACGAAGAAATAATGTCAGAAACCGTAAAAATATATAATATCGCAATCCACTCCGCCACTAAACACACCCCTTTTGAATTATTTAATGGTAAGACCCATTTGTTGAATAAAACAATAATACCTAATAATGAGCATGACTATTTAAATAAACTAAACACATTCCAAGACAAACTGTACTCCGATATTAAAGAAAAATTGTCGAAAAATGCCCAACAAAGGACAGAAACGCTAAGCACAAGCAGAGTAGAACCAACAACAGTACAACCTAACAACACAATTTTCAGAAAAGAAATAAATAAAATAAATAAATAAATTAACACCGCGGATTTCCTTACACAGAACAGTACAAAATAAAGGAAAAACTCTAGTAACCACAAGAAATAAAAAAATTCCACAAAACAAAAAATAGGAAAATATTCAAATCTCCAAATGACTTAAGCCTTTCCACCTGCATTCCAGATCTTTCCATGGGGCATACCAATCTATCTTAATCCACAACTTCAATAGCACCAACCCCTTAGCAACCACTAGGGAAAACACTCGTATTAGAAAACTATAAAAAAATTAGCCACTCGATCTGTCCGAATACACCAATTGTATCGAAAAATTATACCACACTATCGATACACTAGGTCACGATGAAACACTCGCCGACTCTATATTTATATTACGCAAAGCTTGCCCAAATTCAAATTAAAATCGACGCACTAACACACTTCTCACGCCACAAAAGAGGTCTTATTAACGGGTTTAGTAGTCTAGTTAAAGTCGTCACTGGCAATATGGATGCCAATGATGCAAAAAATAAAGAAACAGAAATCAACCACATCAAAACCCAATCCACCACCATCTCAGACAACTTCAAAACACAGAACTTGTTTAATGATGAACTACCAAGACAAAATAATTTTCAATATCGAAATTCCTATTTTTCTAAATTCTAACTACGAAATGGGAAGATTAATTCCACTTCCAATAAATTTCACACAATTTGTAATAGCACCTAAGGACTTAATATACATCTACAAAAGTAGTAATATGTTTTCAACTATGCATAAATGACTTGTAATAGAAGAACAATTCTTTTTTTATTTCTTTCTAATAAGCACAACATTGTAATACAAATATACATATTCATGTTAGCTTATTTAAGTCAAAGCATATAGACGGCGGTCAGTTGATAGCCAACAGCAAACACTACAGCAAGTACCTTTTTTTCCTCTTTTGAAAAACTTCACAGAGACTATAACAGAAGCGAAGCCCAAGTCAACCTCGATCCACCTACAAACTGCACTAATACCTACCGTTGACTCTCCAGAGGTAACTGGCGCATATACTATAGCACTCCTTCTGTCTTTAAGACCAGAGTGACAGCGATACATAATATATAAGGTTGTCAAATATCTCCCTTCCGCTTTTTTGTCTTTTGAATTTCGCGGCTATGTACAAAGCGCTACAGAGCTCGTATCTGGCAACACAATACATCATTTGAAAGGTCTTGATATAACCTACAAAACAACGCTATGCATGATTAGTTTGCATATTTCGTTCAACAGTTATAGACGTGTAAACATGGAGTTCACTAACGCCGAAATTCGCGCTATTTTAAAGTTTTCCTTCGTTAAAGACAAATCCGACAAATACCGATCAAATCATGGAATACATCGAGCTAAACCGGCATACGGCATCTCGTGACATCGCCCAGGAGATGGGAGTTAGTCACCAAACCATTTTGAACCATCCGCAGAAGGCTGGATACAAAAAAAGTTTGATGTTTGGGTGCCGCATAATTTGACGCAAAAAAACCTTCAGGACCGAATCAACGCCTGCGATAGGCTGCTGAAACGGAACGAAATCGACCCATTCTTGAAGCGGATGGTGACTGGCGACGAAAAATGGATCACATACGACAATATCAAGCGAAAACGGTCGTGGTCGAAGGCCGGGGAATCGTCCCAAACAGTGACCAAGCCGGGATTGACGGCCAGCAAGGTTTTTCTGTGTGTTTGGTGGGATTGGAAGGGAATCATCCACTATGAGCTCCTCCCATATGGCCAGACGCTTAATTCTACCATCTACTGCGAACAACTGGACCGCTTGAAGCAGGCGATCGACCAGAAGCGTCCAGAATTGGCCAACAGGAAGGGTGTAGTGTTCCACCAGGACAACGCCAGACCACACACTTTGTTGATGACTCGTCAAAAGCTACGGGAGCTCGGATGGGAGGTTTTATCGCATCCACCATATAGCCCGTACTTAGCGCCAAGTGATTACCACCTGTTCCTGTCCATGGCGAATGCCCTTGGTGGTGTGAAGTTGAACTCAAAAGAGGCTTGTGAAAAGTGGCTGTCAGAATTCTTCGCAAATAAGGAGAGTGGCTTCTACCAAGAAGGTATTATGAAGTTGACGTCTAGATGGGAACACATCATCGAACAAAACGGCGCATATTTCAACTAAATCCGATCACTGTAACACTTTTTATAAAGCATTGAATGAAGAGCAAAAAGCGGAAGGGAGATATTTGACAACCTTATATAAGCGTATATAAGTTATGTATAAGAAAGACAGATAAGGAAGCCGATAGATCTCGAGGATCTCATCCGAGTGAGTAGAGTTATCTTGCGTGCGGCTCCCACGGCATTACGTACAGCACACCCAACCGACCGAGGGGCGCTGCCGTTTATCGTATAGAAAAGATTACGAGGGAGAAGTGGAGTCCGATTGTTGCTCTGAAAGGTTGGTGAGAATTGAGGATTTGATAAAAGTGGACGTGCACAGTGTAGACACAGTTCTTATGGCACTTGGGCTGAACTCTTTACTTCGACATTGCAACGAAAGGCTAAAATGTGTTTGTATTTATGTTTTCACAAATATTCCGATGCATTTAACAGTAAATACTGGATGTGTGTGCGCATACCATAGAAGTACCAAAGATATCATAGCATAACATAGATAAGCCATTAGGGTATACTGAAAAGAAGCCTTTAAAAACCAACATTCGTAAAGTTATGGCTGAGATTCCACCCAATATGTGTCAAAAAAGGTCGAAAATTATCTCAAGAGTCGATGTTTGCAACAATTCGCCTGGTATAAATGAGTAATTCTAGTAGCAGCCCATCTCTAGAAAAATAAGACCGTAGTTTTGTACACATTTATTCTTAAATAAAACTAACCTTGTCTTGATACATATTGAATTGTGTCAATTGCATGCGGACGGTTGGTCAAGGGCGAGAGGATCAAAATGAGCAGTTTGACGCTAAAGACGTAAACGCTTTTGTTAGCATCATGTTGTGTAAGCCTTCACACACAATGTGAAGCACTGCAAAAGTACATACATCGAAAGGTCCGCCGTGCCATATAAGTTTGATCAAGCAATTGCTCCAAATGAAGATGGGTGACGGTGAGAGCATGCAATGCATGTAAATAATTTTTTCCGATATAGTCGAAAAACTTAAGGTTCCTGACTAAATGCTCACAATTATTGTGTTGCCTAGTCTGAGAGACGCGTTCGAGAACTTTTTTGTCGCTATGGAGTCGCGTGATACATTGCCTACCGTAAGTGACCTGAAAATAAAACAGCAAGTGATTACTCGGACAAGCAGTTTGACTATTCTAAAGGTCGTTCAAATGTGCAGCAAAAAAGCAAATCGATTTTTGCCTGTTGTTCGTGCGGTCGTCGCGGGCACATTTCGCCAAATTGTAAAGAGAAAGAGAAGGCTGCTAAGCTAGAACAAAAGAAAAAGCATATCCATTTTTGCTTGTTACTGCGGTGAATGAGCTAGAAAGGGACATATGGTGTTTGTACAGTGGTGCAACGATGCACTTGTGTTGTGAACGATGGATTTTTGTAGAGTTTCGTGAGCACAATGCTAAGAGATAATTACGTGGAAGCAGGTGGTTCGCGGTACTCTACGGATGTACTGGCAAAAGAAATTTTTTAATATGATTTACGTTTTATACGTAAAAGACTTGCAGTGTGATTTTATATCCGTACCGAAAGCCAGTATAAATGGATTTACGGGATGGTTCAATTCGAAAATAATAAGCGTGTGTAATAGACGGACAGGATGTGTCCTGCATTACACTGATGTCTCAACGAGAGGGATGGTGAGAAAAAGAAAAGCCAGATCGTTGACAGCAGTGAAGTTAAGTTGCAAAAACAGAGATTTGTTTCACAGTCTAAGAAAGTAAGTCAGTAAGAGAATGACACAATCGGTACGGTCGCCTGAATTATGAAAGTTTGTAAAAAGTGATCAAGAACAAAGCGTATTCTGCGTCGCAAATCGGCAAGAAGTTCACGTCAAACAGAAACGACAATTGTAGAGAATACTGGCATTAAACGGCAACTTACTGTTCCTCACACTCCTCAGCAAAATGGTGTGGCGGAGCGTGCCAATACAACACTGGTGGAGATGGCGCCGACTATGCTGGTGCATTCTGGAGTTGACGGGACGTTTTGGGCAGAGGCTATTAACACGGTAGTCTATCTGCGTAATCGATCTGCGACGTCAACATTGCACTGTGTGACACCTTGCGAGATGTGGTCGATAGTGGTCGACCTTTAAATGACATTAAGGTGTCGAATGATGTCAGCGAGGCGAGAAGTTCGATGCAGGAGTTCGATTCGCTGTAGTCAACAAGTCACGAACTCAGTACGAATTCAATGTGCTTGGTGGCGGCGCTCTAACTCATTTCCTTGGCATGGAATTTGAGCCCGAAAGTGAACTTGGTAGCATCCATATTGGCCACAAACAATTTATTGACAGTCTTCTCAATGAGCACGATATGCATGACTGTAAGGTAAACGTATAAGCATTGGAGTCAGGCTTTCAGGTAAAATACGATGACGAAAACTATCAACGAGTGAACCAGATGTCGCAAACTAGCACAAAGATTATTACGATATTTGAAGGGCACCACAGAGCTAAAGTTGCACTATAAAGGCAACAGTCAGTCCATCCACGTTTATGTCGACGCGGATTGGGCTGATAATAAAAGTGATTGGAAGTCGTACAGTGGCTGGTCGTTCTTCGCTGCTGGTGCCGCATTTACTTAGGAATCCAATAAGCAGTCAGTAGAGGCGGAGTACGTGATGCTATCATTGGCAGCTAAAGAGGCTGCACATATTACGAGACTTATTGACGAAATGGGTTTTGGTGATGTTTTTGCAATGATGATATACAGCGATAACCAAAGTGCACTGAGCCTTAGGAAGAACTCCACCTTTTATGCTCGGTGCAAGCATATAGATATCAAAATCAACCGACGATATGATATCTAATGTCGTAACTAAAAATTTTTGTGGAGTCATACACATAAAATTAATAAATTTGATGGCGTTAAGGTGTTGACATTGTCGATTTGAGGAGTGTTAAAAATATATTTCCTGGCAAGTGTTCTCCTAGCAGCCCATCTCCTAAAAAAAGACCGTAGTTTAGAACACATTAATTCTTAAATAAAACTAATCTCGAACATTATAATAATATATTAGAATAATATGAGTAAAAAAAAATAATTTGTGATATATTGACGTTTACTTTTGAAACCGTAAAATGGATAACCCTTTACCCTTTACCATGCTATAGCTACGATTCATCTGTTGTCAAAAAGCTGTAAACAAGTGAACAAGTGAGAAAAGTTATCTTCGGCTTGCCGAAGATGGTATACCCTTGCAGATCTTTATAAAATTGCAATAAGTACTTATGTAAAAATTAGAAGTCTTTTCAAAATTATTGGTACTTTATGTGTGCCAATATTGGTCGTTTGTATGGCAGCTATATGATTTAGTGGTCCGATCCGGACCAAACTTTAAAAAATCATGTATTTAATGTTTAGTTTGGTTGCGACAGCTTGGAGAACAAAAAAGTTTTCCATACAAAGACTTGAAATCTGATAGATCGTTTGTATGGCAGCTTTATGATTTTTAAACTTGATCTGCGTGCAACAAAAATAATGATCTGGTAAAAATTTCAAAACTCTGGCTTTAAAACTACTGTCTATTTTTTGCATAGAAACAGAGGGACAGATGAACATGGCTATCTCGACTCGGCTGTAGATGCTCATCAAGAATATATATACTTTGTGGGGTCGGAGATGCTTACTTTAATGCGTTACACATTTCTGGACAAAATTATAATACCTTCTGCAAGGGTATAACAAGAAATTTATGCCCACCAGATATACTCTTGCAGATTTTGTTTTAGTTAATAACGAATATACTCAAATAACATCGCTATAAAGGACCAATTATTTTTACATAGGTCCTCCCCTTTGACAGGCTGCTCTCACCTCTCAAACCCAAGCTAGTATAATAGAATAACTCTAGTCTCGCGATGGGGCTAAGAACATATCAAGAACGGAAAAATGTAATCATCTGTTAGTTAATAGGGGTGTTAGGGCCGAAGACCCAGTTAAAAGTTTCCTTTGTGAAAATGTATTTGCTCTACTCTTAAATAAGCATATAAATTTAATTGTTAATTTTTTTACCTTTTCTTTTTTTGATAATGTTACTTTCTTTCAGAATGGACTTAAGCCTTCAGTTGATAACTGATACATATTCTCTTTTTTCCCAATTCAATATATATGTTCCCCAGGAGGATTACGATAAAGTTGAAGGCTTACAACTTATGTTTAACAAAATGCTGGAAAATGTATGATTCACTTTTTTTATTGCTTTCTACTAAAATAATTTTAAATTTCTCTAAATAGGCTAAAAAAGTGTCAGACCGCATATCGGAAATGGAAGAACCTCTTCTAAGAGAACTTAATGATGGTATTGCATCTTTTGTTCAAGAGTTTGATGAATTTAATCGAGACTTTGAGGCCAATGGACCAATGGTTGAAGGCATTTCGGCTAAAGAAGCAAGTGACAGAGTCTTTCTTTTTCAAAATCGATTTGATGAATTATGGAGAAAGTACGAAATGTATAGTAGCGGCGAAAAGCTGTTTGGACTACCTATCACCGAGTATCCATTACTTCATCAGCGTAAAAGGGAATTTAATTATCTTAATCGACTCTATTCATTATATATTCAAGTCTTGAAAACTATATCAGATTATTATGAAATGCCTTGGACGGATGTCAATATTGAAAAAATTAGTGCTGAGCTTGCAGACTTTCAGCTTCGCTGCAGAAAACTTCCTAAGGGAATGCAATCATGGCCCGCATTTATAGACTTAAAAACTAAAATTGATGACTTTAATGAGACATGTCCTTTGCTTGAGCTAATGACAAATAAAGCAATGAAAGAAAGGCATTGGATTCGCTTAAATGCGCTTTTTAACACTGACTTTGATCCTACTAATCCTAAATTTACTCTAGGAAAGTTACTTGAAGCTCCAATCCTTAAGTTTAAAGAAGATGTTGAGGATATATGTGTGGGAGCTAGCAAGGAGTTAGATATAGAAGCAAAACTAAAGCAAATTATATTTGATTGGTCCTCTGTAAACTTGCAGCTGGGACAATTTAAAAATAGAGGCGATCTCGTTCTAAAAGGTGGAGAGACTATGGAAATAATATCGTCATTAGAAGATAGTTTAATGATAATGAACTCCCTTGTATCGAACCGATACAATGCACCCTTTAAAAAAGAAATTCAATTATGGCTTTCAAAGTTAGTAAATACGGGAGATATATTAGAAAAATGGCTTATGGTTCAAAATCTGTGGATTTATTTAGAAGCCGTTTTTGTTGGTGGAGATATATCTAAACAACTACCAATGGAAGCTAAGCGATTTACAAACATTGACAAAAGTTACGTTAAAATTATGATGCGTGCCCGCGAAATTCCTAATGCGGTTGATTGCTGTACGGGAGACGAATCCCTAGCAACTACACTTACTTGGCTATTGGATCAACTGGAAACATGTCAGAAAAGTTTAACTGGTTACTTAGAATCTAAAAGATTACTCTTTCCTCGATTTTTCTTTGTTTCAGACCCAGTTTTACTGGAAATTCTTGGCCAGGCTTCCGATCCAACATCAATACAGCCACATCTTTTAAGTATATTTGATGCTATCGCAACCGTCGACTTTCAAGAGAAGACTATTGATATTATTGAATCAATGAATTCGATGAATCGTGAGAAAGTAAAATTTGAAAACAATGTGCAATGCATTGGAAGCGTGGAGATCTGGCTTGGTAGACTTCTAAAAGAAATGCAAGATACAATTCGAACAATACTTGCAGGCATGTCTGTTAGCCTAAATGATCCAGAATTTAATTTTGCTGAGGAATTTTCAAGTTACTGCGGGCAAGCTGGAGTAGTTGGAGTTCAACTTTTATGGACAAAAGACTCAGAATACGCTTTACGTAAATGTCGAACTGATAAAACTATAATGAAACGTACCAATAATAAATTTTTAGTTCTTTTAAACTTTTTTATCGATTTAACTGTTAAGGATCTAACATCACTAGATAGAATTCGCTTTGAAACTATGGTGACAATTCATGTACATCAGCGTGATATTTTTGACGATTTATGTACCCAACGCATAAAATCCGCTGGAGATTTCGAGTGGCAAAAGCAGGCTCGCTTTTATTACAACGAAGACAATGACGATGTCATAGTCGGAATAACTGATGTTAATTTTATATATCAAAATGAGTATCTTGGCGTGACTGAGCGTTTAGCAATCACTCCTCTTACAGATCGGTGCTACATTACCCTAGCTCAAGCCGTTGGAATGTGCATGGGAGGAGCACCTGCTGGCCCCGCTGGAACTGGTAAAACAGAAACGACAAAGGATATGGGTCGCGCTTTGGGAAAATTGGTAGTTGTATTTAATTGCTCCGATCAAATGGACTTTCGTGGTTTAGGTCGAATTTATAAGGGTCTTGCACAATCTGGATCATGGGGATGCTTTGATGAATTTAATCGCATTGAACTACCAGTTCTTTCAGTTGCAGCTCAACAAATATAGTAAGTTTTGATTTGGTAAAATTACATTTACTAGTGTAAAAATTTCTCTACAAAACTGACAACTAGGGCCCATCTGGGCCCTGCCTGGCTGCTGCCTTAATACTATCGAACCATTTTATATATTCGATTTACCCATACTATCTGTCGGGTTATGCTGTCAACTGGAATTTTGCCACGATCAACTGACTTTTCTTCTTCTCAGCGTTGACATTCTTCTCGTTGAGTTTTCAACAACTTCAACTTTTAGTGGGATGTCAAGTTATCAGTTTGATGCCACTTTACATGTACAAGTATGTAAGTTAAATAAAACATTTGTTATTTATTTTCACAAGAAGGAGCGGAGGTCCGTCTTTATTTTGACAAAAATCGGATCTAAATTTAAAGTACAAATTTGGTGGTATGTATACCCGCCAGCACCGCCGCTGCCTCTCGGTTCGTTGACAACTCGGTTGCAGCCTCTGCCATCGTCGCTCTCACCGAAGCGTTCTAGACGCTGATCTTGCATTTATTGGCTATTGCAGGTGCACGGCCGGATGCCCGTGTAAGCCTTCGCAGTTTGTTGTTGCGAATTCTTTTTTTTATGTGCTAACTCCGCCTTTAATATCGATTGTCCGCACTCGCTGCGGTCGTTGATCGGTTTGTCATCGGTGGTTCGGTTGATTAGCAAACTTGAACCTAATCAAGTTGCGGATCGTTATTACGACGATTCCGATGATTATGACGCAACCCAATTACCAAAATTACCAAAATTAATTAGGATTTCTTCGCATGCCTTGGTATCGGTTACAGAGGTTTTTACAATATGTATTAACATTGGTCCGTTACTTGCTATGTTTACTTCTGCTATGTTCATGGCTTCCTCAAAGTTTGTGTAAGGTAATTGATCTGATTCTGAATATTCTTTTAATTTCATTGATCTCCTAGTATTTGAGGGATGCTAATGTCTGCTTTTGCCCACTGTATGGCCTATTAAGATTAAGAATTTCTTCTTTAAGCATTTGAATTTGAAACATTAATGTAGCGCTAGTATCCCTTTGAGCGCCTCCTTCATATTTGAGTCTGTTTATTAAATTTCTATTGACCAGAGTGATTTTATTTATTTTGTCAATGATAAGCCTATTAAGAATAACCTGACTGTTGTGGTTAGTTAAAACTGAATTTATTTTTTCATGAATTATTTCAAAATCTCTGCTATCTGGGCATCCAGCCAGCCATTTCCAAGCACTACCTATTAGATCTTTGTCTTTTCCTTATACTCCTGACTTTCAAACTATTGATTAGGTTTTTAGAAATCCTGATTTGCTCTGTTATGAAGAGTAGAATTGTGTCGTAAGTTTTCAATTTCATTAAGGCTGTGTGGTTAATTTTATTATTATTATTTTATTTTATTATTATACTAGCTTCACCCTGCCACGCTTCCTTGTGGCAAATTGTAATTAATTTTAAAATATAACTCTCATTATTTCGAATCAATAAGCGGTAGGCGTAATAGTTCAGGGCGCTGTACTTTTTATTCGATTCTCCACGTTTATACGCTAAAAATTACTTTGACGAAGGTACCCAATATTTATTCAAAGTAAGGGTGTGCAACAGAATATTTAATTCATTAAGTATGCTGTAATAGCCACGGGTTTAAGTGGCCACGTGATTAAGGGCGGTCGTTATATAATAGTAGAGTCCTGACCCAGAAAAAGTCCAACTAATTATCAGGGAGCAGGGAGTCAATTGACACATCGTAACTGAAGCAGCTCGATTCAAACTTGCGCGATTATTAGTTGAATGTCGCGCTCGCGCTTCACGCGTTTGTGATATCCGAATTCTTTCACGTTCATTTCCGTCGTCACGTTCTTGTGCAGTACGATTAGATCGGTAATTAGCTTGGTTTGTAGCATTTCTGGTTCTTCTACCTAAATTGCTTCGTTTTATAGGGGGCATATCAAATATAAATTATTTTTTCACTAATCACGAACTAAACAAAGACTAACTAAGTAAACACTCTGCACAAAACACGGTATACGAATTTGTTTCGTGTATCAGTTGTCAAAAGCAAACTCAGTAGATTACTACGATTGACTACGTTTTAGTTACAAATTATTTGTATGGGAAAAAGAAAAGGGCTATTTTTAGGGGTTTTCCAGCAATAATTCTAGTTTTTCTCTCTGTAGAAACCATCCTTGAACTTCAACGAACATTTTAAAAAAAGATTTGACCAAATTGGTCCAGGCGTTGTTGAATTATGCGCTTACCAACACATTTTGCGATTCATTTTTATATATATAGATTCAATTCATATTCTTCTATGCCAATAATATCGATTAACTATTTTATTAGAGAATCTGGTTTTTGTAATTATTAAAAAATGGATACATTTTTGAAGTTTCCGTAAGTTTCTCTCGTTGGTAGATTCCATTTTGACGGACGGATTTAGCCTTTCTTTTAGAATTTTTAGCAAATTGTCTGAATTCAATATTGGTTCTGCAATAGTGTGTCTGTGATATGTAGGAAAAAATTTAAAAACATTTTTTGGTTGGACCATACAAAAAATTTCGAATAGTTTATATTGACCAAATTATGGCCAGCATTTCTTTTCAGTTCGGTGCGTAACTTTCTTCTGCCTTACTTAAGGTTCTAAAAAAAAACATTATCGGTTTGTTCTCCTGAGCTAATACGGCATAATCGAAAGCATCATTGGTCAATTGAAATTCTTTACTATAATCTGGATAAGTTAGAATTACTTCTTTGGAAGCTAGAGTTTGTTTTAACTTTTTGAATGCTTTCCTAGCGTTCTGCTTGAGACATTTTTTGAAATACGGCCTCGGCCCTCTTCCCCTCTTAAAAGGGCTGAAAGGGGCTTTGCGAGTTTCGCATAATCTTTGATAAAGCGACGGTAAAACCCTGAGAGTCTTAAAAAGGAACGAAGATCTATGAGGGTCTTTGGCTCGGGAAATTCTACGGTGGCCCTGACTTTTTCGGGATTTCTTTTTTATTCCAGTATCCGCCACTAAAAACCCTAATAATTCAACTTCCTTTTTGAAGAATTCGCATTTGACAAGATGAATTCGCATATTTGCTTCTTCCAGAATATTAAATATTGAATTGATGTCTATAGATGGTTTTCCTCATTTTTTCTAAAGATGATGATGTCATCGATGTATGCGAAACACCTAATTCCTATATGATATCTAAGGATATCGTCCAGCGTCCGTTGAAAAATTGAAGGAGCATTTTTGAGGTCAAACAGTAGTCTGGTAAACTCGTATTTTCCTTGGTTAACTGGTTATACTGTATAACTGGTTATATCGGATTTCGTTAGTGGAATTTGGTGAAAGCCGCTTTTGAGGTCAATGACTGAGAAAAACTTATTCTGTCTTAGTTGTGCAAGTATGTTGTTAATGTCCGGTAAGGGGTATCTGTCTGGAATGGTAACCAAGTTCAATTTTCTATAGTAAATTACCATTCTGTGCTTTCTCTGTCCTGATGCGTCCATTTTTTTTGGGACAATCGATATTGGGGATTTGTATGGCGATCGTGAGGGTCTAATTATATCGTTTGCGAGTAGCTTTTGTATTTGTTTT
This sequence comes from Drosophila vallismaia, assembly GCA_035047325.1. Classification (NCBI taxonomy): domain Eukaryota; kingdom Metazoa; phylum Arthropoda; class Insecta; order Diptera; family Drosophilidae; genus Drosophila; species Drosophila vallismaia. The sequence continues at coordinate 28,730 of JAWNPU010000083.1, forward strand.
TCTGCCTCTGGTCTAAGAGCCTCTGGGTTCGGGTAATGTCTTGAGTATATTGGACTCTCGTTTGTACTTCTTATAGTGGCTTCTACTCTTGTAGTGTATGTCAGTTCTTCGTCTGGGTCTCCAAAAAAATTTTTAAAGTTTAAGCAATTATGGTAGTTCTTAAATGTCGCTGTTGAGTTTCTATAGCGTTTTATACTTGAGTATCTAATTTGTTGACCCCGTGTGAGATTTTCTGTTTTATTTTAATTCTTTTTATATAGTGTATTGAAATATTCCCCTTTTGCATATTGATTTGGGCTTTTACCTCGCGCAGTGTATCGTTTCCGATAATGGCATCGAAGGTCTCTAAGGAGGGTAGTAGAAAAAATTTGATAAAAGTAACTTTTAGGTCGAAAGGATTGGCGATTGTATGATGTGTTGCAAGAATTTTTCCGCCCACGGAGTTAACGTAAAAGGGTTGGTTGCTTTTCATTGGTATCTTAGCTAATCTTGGTTGGATATAATTTTTGGTGGATCCGGTGTCTATCAGAATGTTGATCGTCTCTCCATTACCTGCTTTAGATTGGAAGTAGGATAAAGAAGAGGCTTCTACTCTAAAAAATGTATTTCAGTATATTCTGCCTCATCTGTTTCCTGCTGGGGTTTCTGAATAATATCATTGAGTGTTGCTTCGCCAATTTCTGCTGGTTCGTCGTTGTACTCTGTAGTTTGTTTTCTAGCGGTGTCTACCATATATAATATTAAAATGTCTCTGTTTTTTGTCTGGCAGTCCGTTTAGTCCTTGTGGTGGTGGTCTCTTTTCCTGCTGTCCAAATTTGGTTTGGGCAGAAAAAATTAGTTTACCTGTTTTTTGTCTGCATACTTCTGCTTAGTATGTACATAAGCTCTGGCCTAGGTTGTGGCTTTGGGGCCGGTGGTCTTGGTGGCTGTGTTGGTAGGTTGCCAGAGTATTGTTGGTAATGCCCTCCATATTGTTGCTGTGGTACATGATGAGTTAGTCTAGGGGTCTGTGGAACATGAGCCAAGTGTGGAATGAATTGTTTTTTTTTTTATTATGTCTTACGGTACGAAAATTAAAAAGATACCACCTACCGTCCATAGGTGGCATGCACGATTCATAACCCACCAAGTAGAGTTATGCCTACGTACTAAAAACAAAAACCTCCGTATGCTCTTCCGTCCTTTACAAGCTCACCGGGACTGCCAGTCAAATTATTACGTCGGTGAGCAGGATGTGGAGCCTGATCGTAATCCCTTCCTGATTAATTGGCCAGAGGCGCACAACCTTTAACCCCGTAGTAGCCTTTTGCAACAAGCCGGTTTCGTTGAATATTCTTCTCCCGCCACCAGATAGGAATACATCGCCTGTATTAGCCTCCAGCTCTGTTGGCTTTCTCGTCGGCTCGAACCCGCTTCATCATATCTCTGATCATGTTATGTCCCGGCTTCCAAGAGTCGCTGTTCTCCATCATGGCCGCAATCAAGCCGCTACGGCTGAGCGGGGCACCAATCAGCGACCTTAGCTGCACCCTCTCCTCCGTGAACCTGGAGCAGTGCATGAGTACATGCTCCGCTGTTTCCTCAGCATCGGGGCAGTAGAGGCATTGAGCTGACTCTACGTGGTCGAACCGAAGTAGGTATGTCCGAAAGCAACCGTGATCCGTGAGGAACAGGGTAAGGTGGTAGTCCAGTCCAGTCGGCCCATACCGTTAAATCGGAATGAGTTGGTAGGACCACCTCCCCCGTTGCGATGTTAGCCATCTGCTCTGCCACTCTCCCATCAGTCGTTCGTAAGCCTCCAGCCGGGTAGCAATTTCTCGGACCAAACAATTATTCATGTAAGAGCCTTTTTTGGTGGCGTTGCTCCCTATTGGTGCAGCATAGAGCAGCGTTGCCTTGGCTACCACCACCAGTAGTTTCCTGGCCGGGTAATTGGGGCCTCCTGTGTTGGGCATGGGCCTGGACAAGGACGCAGTTGTTATTGCTGCTTTCCTACTCGCGTAGCTAGCTTGGTCCTTAAAAGCCTGTGGTATATCACTAATCCCAGGTATTTTAGGGAGTCTTGCGAGGCCACCTGTGTCCCGTGGACCGTAATCAGCATTCTTTCCACCTTCTTCCTGCTGCTTAATAGAACAGCCTCGGTCTTGTGCGCCGCAATTGTTAAGCCGGCTTTCTCTAGCCAGTCGATGGCCATACTAATTGTCGTATTGCACTTGTCTTCGAGGACTGCTATTGTTTTGGCCACTGCAGTTATTGCCACATCGTCCGCAAAGCAATGTAGCTCAGCTCCTAAGGGCCTGTTGATGCCCAGGATTCCATCGTACATAATGTTCCACAGGATCGGTCCAAGCACAGATCCTTGTGAAACACCTGCAGAAACACGTTACCATCTCAGGCCAGCGTCCGTATCGAACCACCAGAGGACACGATCCGTGAAGTAGCTTCCAACGACGATCCTGAGATACTCCGGGATGCCCATTCTATGAATGGCACTGAGAATTACTGGCCATATAGCGGTGTTGAAGGCGTTCTTCACATACAGCGTGACGCGGAGTACTTCTTTCTTCCATCTAGGGGCTACTGCTGATGGCCGCAATAGAGTGGTCTGCCTTGGTAATAATTTCGCTACGATGCTAGCCAGTTGGAGTTGCCTCTCTCTTCCTTAGCTTGTTAGCTACGAGTTTGTAGGCAAGTCCCCAAGTATCTGTATCTACAGTAGCTAGCAGTTCCTTATAGGCACGCGATTTGGCAGCCGATATGCCGGGCTTAAACTCAGAGCCTTTGCTTCTGAAAACCTCCATGAGTTATGCTTGCTTAAGGTGCGCTCCACCAGTATACTGGGGGCTTGCGCTGCGTTTTTTTCCTCCTTGACATGGGTGCATCACATGTTGCCTCAAGCATCTTCATGAGATCGGCCGCCACTGAATCTGCGTGTCCATTTGCGATTCGAAGAGAGTCGATGTATGTATGCTGTATAGCAGCTGTATATATGCACTCCTTTTATTCTCGCATATGCAATTCCGGCCATCGGCGAGGCCGCCAACTCCTGTAGCTGCTTTACCGGTCTCGTCTAGTATCATTGTGGAGTTGCCACGGACGGGGGAATAGGGTTCGCTCAAAAGCATGATGTCTACCTTGCGCTCCGCCTCAGTTTGAGCCAGGAGGCTCTGAGCAGCTGCGCAAAGGTTAACATTGAACTGCATAATCTTAATTTGCTCCTGTGTTATGCTGGGACTTCGCTTCTTTAAGGCTGGGTCTGTATGTCGGGCATGCAAAACAGCCCGTCGGCTGGTTTTTGTCTACTTCGTCGCTGCATAATAAGAAATTTGGTGATGCAACACATCCCTTTGACTTGTGCCCTCGTTCGCCGCATCGCAGGCAGCAGTCTGACCGATCGATCGCCTTGCAGGTCGTTGCTCGTTGACCGTAGCCCAGGCACTTGTAACATCTCGTGGGCCGGACGTCCTAGATGATGCGGCACCTTAAGCACCTGAGTCCCATCCCGCATCCTACGGAGGCATCTGATGTCCTCTGGTTTCAACAAAATGACTTGAAATTGGGTGACCAGGCAGCTGTGGTGATCATCTGCTGTCGTGGCCTCGTTCAATCCACTGCAGGATAGTGCTATTCTTTGTGTACCCGTACGTACCGAAGCCATCTCTTTTAGCGTTGCTTCCAGCTCGGTCTTAAATTTGGGGACGCTGTCGGAGGCTTTCCGTTCTACTTCTAGCAGTAGTTCCCCTTGCTGGGTTCTGCGGACTTTGCAAACATGTTTGCCCAGTTCGCTGAGGTTCGGGTCCGCTTTTAGTTTGCGGAGCATTTCCGCATACGAGGCCTCTCCCGTCTTCTTTAGTATAAGTGCCTCTGGCGTCTTCCTCAGGCGTTTAGGCTTAACCTTGTTTCACTCGCCTCCAGTGTTAGCATCCTTGGTGACGGACGCATAGCTGCGCAGCTTGGACGTATTTTAATTGGGTTTAGGCGAACCTTCTATGATAACCGCGGAGTAGTTGCCCAGCTTGGGTGCCTGTGCTTTAGGCACCTGAACTTTGTGCATCTGTCCCTTTGGCAATTGCTCTGTTGGCCTAGCCTTTTTTCTAAGCTTTTGTGGCTCGGTGTGAGTCGATTCTCTTTAGCGATGCCTTCGTGAAGCTCGATCGCCCTGTTGTTGAGAGCCGAGAGTTCGAGTAATACGCTCTTGTCATCTATGATGACATGGCGCCGAATTTCGAACGCGGATAGCATCGCGTTAATTTTATTTCCCATCTTGGCGAGGATGCTCCGTAGGTCTTCATTTGGGAATCCCGCTGCTAAGTCTAAGGGCCTTATAGGCGATGCCGTTGGTGATTTCCTTCCGTTCCTGTGCGACGGTAGGCTGATAACGTCCATTCCCTTCAAGTTGCTCGTATTGCTTGCGCTGCTGGCTACAGGGGCCGAGTTGTCCAGCACTGTAGTTCTGCGGCGGCTAGTCGGTATATCCTCCAACACAACCGCCGGCTCCTATTGTTGGGGACCTCGTCATCATTGGTGGGGGCGAGGCCCCCGCTGCTCTGTCCAACAAACTTGTTGATAGAAATCTGCTTTATTTTGATTTCCTTGCACCAGCGAGGTCATTTGATATTCTAGTGTTGTCACATCGCGCTTATCCGCGTAGTGTGCTGTCAAACATTTGGATATAGCTATCAAATTTAGTGGGGTGTTGTAAGACTCCATGACTGAGTCTGCGTTCCCTACAATTTTTTTCCTGATAACGCTAAGAATTCCGTTATATTTGAGTGATCCTGCTAGTGAGGAATATATTTTTAATATTCGCTCTACGCTTTTTTTTCCATGAGCTAAATTCTCCTGCTTGGCCAAAAAATTCCCTTAAACACTTTACTATATCTGAGACTCGTTCTAATTCACTCATATTAACATTGTTGATATTGACTGCCTGATCAAGTAATGGTGCAGTGTCTGGGTTTAATTTTTGGCTGAAAAATCCCCTTACTATTTCCTGAATTTGTCCCTTCATATTGGCTACGTTAAGGGCTTGGTTTACTTCGGGGACTGTGTTATTATTAAGTAGGGCCCAATTAGGTTGTTTTGGTTTTGCCATGATTATTTAACATTGGGCGCCAGTTTAATAAAACGTTTGTTATTTATTTACACAAGAAGTTAGTTCGGACCGGAGGTCTGTCTTTATTTTGACAACAATTTGATATAAATTTAAAGTACAAATTTGGTGGTATTTATACCCCCAGCACCGTCGCTGCCTCTGCTAGCGTCGTTGCCAACTCCGTTGCTGTCTCTGCCATCGTTGATCCCACGGAAGCGTTCCAGACGCTGATCTTGCATTTATTGGCTACTGCAGGAGTACGGCCGGATCCGCGTGTAAGACTTCGCAGTTTGTTGTTGCGAATTCTTTTTGTGCTAACTTGTATGTTGCGCACACTGCAATACTTTTCCCATACATAGCTAAGTAAGGGGTAACTTTTTAGGTATTACCTTTTTTTTTTAGTATTTTGTTTCGTTGTCAAACATCTTCATTTTAGTCTATAATTAAAACAAGCATTACAAGCAAACCAATCTTACAAATTAATGAATTTTATTATCAAAATGCGTGCTTTGTTAAGGAATTTCATTCGCGTACTTTTTCCATTCGGCGACGAAGCTTAATTTGGTCTTAATAGGTGCGTAAATAAACAGAATTGTTGATTTTGGAGCTTGTGCTTGTTAATGTTGGCAGTTTTTAGTGCCAACAAATGTCTTATTTGAACAGATCGAATATGGACTGACGTGGAGTAGCTGCTTGAAGAAATTTTCTTCAATGAGTGCGACCGAAGGGTCCCAGAAAAAGTATTACCATTACCTTTTCGTGTAAGGGACTCGTAGCGAGAATTTCGGGAAAAAATAAACACACGGGCCCTTGCGATTATATAAGTTCGCCCCTTAAACGACCTATCCTGAAATATGTTTTACACATATGCATATGTTTTATGATGTACCCCTCACCGCCAGTACATAAATTTAAAACAGAGTTGCCAATGAATGCCTTTGGGCGTCGAAATCTTTCGTGACGATTCGTTCGTCTATAATCTCATTTCTAACGTTCGATCTTATGAAGATGAGGCGAGAATTTTGTCGAGCGGCGAGATTTACTTGAGAAAGTTGGGTAGTTTTATTGAATGGTTTTATTACCATTACTCACTCTTAATTTGTGATAAAAAGATGATAGCGGTTCCATAATGCTTTGCTGAAATGTGATGGTAATGGTGAATGACGCGGAACTGATTTAAAGGCCATGCTTCCGTCAAAACGGTGACGGCTTCGGCATTTGTTGCTGGCATTTCCATAGTTGTGAGCCATAGGTCCAGATTCCACCACAGAATTGTAGAGTAGGACCTGTATTTTTCATTGAGTTTCGAGATTGTATTTGTAACTGGTGTATTGTTTAATTCTTTTTGAATGTTTTCATTCCGAAATATTGATTTTAATACAACGAGATACGCTCAAGTATAGCGTCAGCCAGTCCAACAGCCAAAGCAGTAAAACACCTTTATTGCCTTTCTTTTAATATTCCTTTTTATTCAACACAACCGATGCAACCGCAAGCTCTCGCTGTCTGCAGACGAATAAAAGATTACTCTAGAAAAAAAATGTGAGAGGCACCAACAACTAAGTGAAGAGGACAGTAAAAGAGCGCGTTCTCTCATCCAAGATCTTCTTGATCATCACTCTCGCTTACACACAACTTTGTATATGTATTTTCAACACGTCACCTTAAAAGTTACATTGATACAAATTGATCAAAAATAAAATGAAACAAATATGACTCAGACGAGTGCATGCATTTTCTAATGGTTGTATTCTTATTCTTTTCTTTTTTTCTTCTGAGGCTCGTTTTTTTTATACCCTTGCAGAGGGAAGCATTTCAGACCCCACAAAGTATATATATTCTTGATATTTGCACACATAAAGTACCAATAATTTTGAAAAGAAAAAGATTTTTAAATAAGTACTTATTGCAATTTTGAAAAGATCTGCAAGGGTATACCATGTTCGGCAAGCCGAAGATAAATTTTCTCACTTGTTTTAACTTGCATTTGCTGCAAAGAATTGGGAAAACCCAGTAAAACCCAATTAGTTCAATCAAACAAAAATTTGACAAGATTCGATTATCTAAACATGGTAATGGTTCGACCATGAATTGTTTTTTGTTTGATTATGTGTACTTCAGTAGATAATCTAATGAAGAAGCTACATTTAAAATTTCAAGTCAATCGGATGTAAGCTTTTTCAGTTCTACTGCATGCCAATTTTGAAAACATGGTTCCGAGAAAAACGGGTTTAAGGTTTTTAAATGGAGCAATTTATTTAAATGAATTTTGAGTTTAGATTTGTACTTGGGCGTTGCAGATTGTGATTCAAGGATAGTTTTAGCATGATTTAAAACATTAAAAAAAATAAAAAATTTGGTGGATGTAACCCCTTACATCATAATTGCCATAATTCTCTATTATATTTGTTGGTATATCGACTTAAGATACTTACCGGTGTATTAAAATCCGGTCGTGTACATTACATTACATACATTAAACATCCAATCAAATTCCTACATGTTGCTTCATACGATTCTTCTGCTTGCAAACCCTCATAATTTTATTTACTTAGAAGAGAATCTTCCACATTGAACTTTTTTAAAATATTTTCAATATATGCAGATTGACTGAGACAAATTTGATCATTTTTTCTATCAATTTTTATACCAATAAATATTGTATTTCAATTAAATCGGTCATTTGAAACCTATTTAAAAGATATGTTTTGAATTTAGACATTCTTTCGGAATCCCTGGTAGAAATTAATATATCGCCAACATATAAAAGAACATTCAGAGTACTTAAGAGTACTTTCAAATACCTCAAACCAGCATCTTGCAGCTTGTTTAAGACCATAAATGGCATTATTAAGCTTACATACTTTATTTCCATCATACTGGATTAAACCTTTTGGAATCTTCATATAAATTTCATCTTTTAGTGCTCCATTTTAAAAGGCTGTTTTGACATCCATATGTTGGATCAGTAAATTATATTGATTTGAAAAAGCTAAAAGATATCTGAAACTAAAAATTCGTGCAACTGGTGCAAAAATCTCATCATAATCCATCATATATTCTTGAGTGAAGCCCTTGGCAACCAATCTTGCCTTATATTTTAGTAAATGGCCATTTTTATTTTATTATACTAAAAACCCACTTCTATCTACTATCATTCAAACATATTTGGGTATTCATCAGACACCTTTCTAAATATGTATATGATAATTTTGATTTATTTTTAATTCTCTCACTGCGTATAATTTGCTCTTGATTTCCATTTTCTTTTATTTTATCTCGAGATATTCCTGAGACAAGTGGAATTTTTATTTAGATTTTCATCAGGCTTTGAATCCGTTGATTTACAATTTTTCACCAATGAAAAATCTGACTCTCTCTGACTTCTCTCCAATTAGAGAATCACAATATTGGTCAAAAACATCATGTTCTACCACAGAGTCATTTTCATTTGAAGCCACCGATTTCATGTTATTTTTCATCCACCACTACATCTCTAGCTGTCATAAATTTTGTCGTGTTCTCATTCCACAACTAATAGCCATTTGGCTAATATCCAACAAGTATAGTCTTGATCGATGTCTCGTCAAACTGTCGCTTTCGCACTTTATTTAGTCCACATACTGTCGACTTAAATATTATATATTTAGATATTTCAATATTTGCTTCTTTTTCAAACCTTTCAAATGGTGTTTTTCTTATATTTTTTAATGCTCTAGTTGGGGACCTGTTAATTAAGAACGTTGCTCTCAAAACAGCTTCACTCCAAAAACTTCTATTTAGTTTATTACAGTTAATCATAGAGCGAAATTTTTCAGTGATTGTTCTAATCATCCGCTCTGGAACACCATTTTGTTGTGGAGTGTGAGGAACCGTTAAACGATAGCTTATACCTTTTTCTACACAAAATTCACGCATTTCATTAGAGAGATTTTCCCTGCCATTATCAATATACAGATTTACAATTTTTAAATTGAAATGAGCCTCACTCTTTGCTACAAAATACAAAGAACACGTCCAATTTATAAGTTATTAAATACGTCACAGTAATGTGTATATTGATCAATACATAGTAGTTTTTATTATCAATAGTTGAGGTCGTAATCGGACCACATACATCAGAATGAATTTCAAATAGTGGGCGTTCAATATTTTCTTTGTTTTTGTGTTTTTCAAATTTTAGTCTAGATTGCTTTCTATTAATACACGCATCACACTATTCACTACTATTTGCTTGTACATTTTTTATTTGGTCACTATCCTCAAACAAGCCATCTCGTTTGATTTCTAAGAATTTTCCAACACATATGTCCCAATCTCTTATGCCACAAGCGATTCTTCATCATTTGATTTATAGATTTACGAGGGTTATGTAACAAGTAACTTTCACAATTATTTTTCTAGTGTACAGCATGGTTTATTAATGTATTATCATACATCATTGGAAAGGTCGATTCTTTGTCTATTTTTCAACATAATCACCTTCTCTGTCAATACATTTTTTGAGTCTATTAATCCAGTTTTGGTAGCCCGCCGCGAAGAACTCCTCCGCCAGCCCGTTACGGTAGTTGGTGACAGCTGTTTTCACTTCCCCGTCACTGCTGAATTTCATTCCGCTTAAGTGTTCCTCTAACTTTGGAAAAAGGTGAAAATCAGACGACGCCAAGTCAGGACTGTAGGGTGCGTGGGGAACGGCAATTGAGCCGAATGTGGTGATTAAATCCTTCGCCAACAACTTGATCGATTTTTGCAACAATGTCTTCCGAGATCGACGGCCGTCCGCTTCGCTCTGCGTCGTGAACGTCGTTTCGGCCTTTGCGGAATTCTCTACACCACAAACGGACTTGTTAAACAGACATGCATTTTTCTCCATAAACTGTAGTCAATTCTTCATGAATTTTCACGGGTTTCATCGATTTCGCATAGAAAAAACGTATAACAGACCGGATTTTAAGCCGGCATTACGCGTCGCAGAAACTTGCTTAAGGCACGTATAGGGAGTGGGGGGCCTAAGCTACACGGCGGTGTTGCCAAATGTTGCGTAGCACCGCTCCTTGCAAGCTATCGCAGTGAGAAAATTACTTTTTACCTACCATTATACTTACATTTTCCATCAAATACCAATTTGCCGTTCTTGATTACTTTAATGCCATCCGTATTAAACACGAAAGACATTCCAGCATCTAGCATCTTCTTTACGGACAGCAAATTGTGCGGGATTTAAATCTCATACTCAGAAAATAAATTATTATTATTTACTAGGTGATCTGATGCCCCCGAATCCAATATAAAATTTACTTCGTCTGGCTTTTAAGTGTAATTTCCTAATTTCACCATAAATGCAAACGCACATTTTGGCTGCGTCGCTACCTTCTGAGTCTGTCTCTCTCTAACTTCTGCATTCACTAGACACACAAACGCACGTTCTGGCAGTGTTTCTGTCGCCATCTGAGCCTGTCTCTCTCTAACATTATTTTCATCGGAAACATACTGGTTTCCTGCCTGCCTTTTTAAGAGAAAACCATCTTTCCTTATATGGCCCAGTTTCTTACAATGAATATTCATAAATCTTCATAAATTTTGTGGCTTTGTTTTTATTTGTATTTTCCCTAGACTCTCGATAGCCTATAGCTGCAGCACTTTTGAACTTGTGTCTTTGTTAGATCCTTTTAACTTTATTTCATGATCGAGTAGTCGTGTCTTTACGAAGTCTAATGTCAAATTGCTCTCACTAAGAGTTTCTATAGCTGTTAAGTTGCAAAGCTTTTACGATAGTAAACAGTATCCAATTTTTCAAAAATATGGCTAGCAGTATTTGCATTGTTGGCAAAACTTAAAAAAGAATCAATTAAATATTCAATTATGATCCCCTTTCTTTCTGCCCGTTTTACTTCCTCACTTATTTCAATTTGTTTTTTATCAATTCCAACAAATCATTTTCCTCTAACAGCGTCCTTTTTGTGCGTCGTTATTCACTTTTATTTACTTTAATTATTCGTATTTGTACAATTAAAATATTTCACCACTAGGCTGGAAATGTGAATGGGCCTATAACCTTTTGATTTTAATACAACGACATACGCTTAAGTATGTCGTCAGCCAGCCCATCAGCCAAAGCAGTAAAACATCTTTATTGTGTTTTTTTTTTTTTTGTTTTTTTTTGTTGTTTTTTGACTTCAACCCAGACGGACGTTTTCCTAACAGAGCTCCTGTTAATATTCAAGTTTAAGTGCAAAACTCAAGCCCAATTGTAACCATTATATAAAAGCGAAAAGACGCTTACACATATTTATATGTGTTAAAAACTTTTTATATTGCTGTGAATAAAATAATCAAAAAAACAAGTGAAAACAACACAAAAAACTAAATATGAGCGTAACCGGCGCTCGAAATCAAAATCAGAAGCGAGAGCTTCAAGCTAAACAAAACAAAAACAACTCCTACCTCTCACTCACCCACATATCAAATTACACAAACAATTATTAAAGATTGCACCCGCAAAGTGATGAAAGAGCGCGATCTTGCTCTCCAGCATTGGAGAGACCCAACAGTTACCCTCAGCAACGGAGAGAATGCGCGCCAAATTTACATGCGCGTACACTAACAACAACTTCCGCTATACCAATAAACACACACTCAAGTCCCCCGCTCACAGCAGTTACGCTCCCAGCTCTCCCACTCTCACTCTTCCGCTTTCAGCAACCTCAGTAACCAATACCACAACTGCAGCAACTATAGTAACATCAACTACAGTTTGCTATGCTTGATTGCCGATACGCTCTTCTTCAGAGCTCCACCGCTCCACCAATAAAAAGCAAAACTCAATCCTCCCTCCCCACAGCAAAAAAAGTTCCTCGACCATACAGACTGTTATAGATCGATATATACAAATAAAGCGAAAACTAAGCCCGCAAAATTCTTCAACGGGTAATAAAACTAAAATAATCTGTGACATAACAAGACAGAAAACTAATATGCCAAACAATGATAACCGATTCGCCATTTTGGCCGATGATTTAGACGATCAGCCAAATTCCCTAAGCCGCCTCCAATCTACATCAGAGAAAAAAGTTCCAGAGCCCTCGTAAACAAAATAATGGACCTTATTGGGAAAGACAGTTTCCACATAATTCCCCTGACACAGGGCAACATTCACGAAACAAAAGTGCAAGTCAAAACGGAAGTAAACTTCAGAGCGCTTACCAAATACCTCAACGATGCCAAGAAAAACTTTTATACGTACCAACTAAAAAGCAGCAAGGGAATACAAATAGTTATTAAAGGCCTTGAGCCTGAAATAAATCCTGAGGAAATATCAGGAGCCCTTATAAAACAAGGTTTTAAGCCGAAAACAGTTATCAACATATTTAACAAAGATAAAAAGCCACAACCTCTCTTCAAGGTCGAACTTGAACCAGACTCATGGGCAGTGAAGAAAAACGAGACTCACCCCATTTATAAGCAGCAATACCTAATACACCGTAGAATCTCTGTTGAAGAGCCGCACAAGCGCAAAGGCAATGGCAAATTGCCAAGAATATGGCCATACAAAAACTTATTGTACCCTTCGCACTGCCCATCAAACAAAGCTGACCCCGGCATGAAAAAGTCTAGCAACTGCGGAGGAAACCACACAGCAAACTACAGAGGTTGCCCTGTATATAAGGATCTAAAAAATCGGCTTCACCAAAAAGTTACTATGATGCGTGGGCAAAGCACGCATAGCACAATTATACCTGCAAAACATACACCTGATGTCCACTTAAACAGTCTGACCAACAGGAACGTAACATTTGCAAGTGCAAGTCGTCTTGTAACCCCTAAGGAAAAACAATTGTACAATACAATTGTTAAAGTAAGTAACAAGCTTAGTTGTGCCTCCCCGGGCTCACCTAGATTTTGGCCAACGGACCTCAGAAAGATACCAGACCTGATTGCCTTTGTCACAAGAAACATCTCTCACAATCATATAAACGCCGAATCCCTCCCAGACCTATCTTCTGATCACTCGCGGTGCTCCTTAATTATATTCAATGTCCGGATCTGAAAAATTTACCCTGTCCAATAGAACTAACTGGCTAAAATACAAGAAATTCGTAAGTTCGCACATTGAACGGAACCCAAGAATCATCAACAAGGCTGACATAGAAAGCACCACTAAACTCTTGGAGTCTGTACTTGTTGCAGTAGCCCATGCCTCAACCCCAGAAAAACAAACTGTACAGTATATGCAACCTAAGACAAATATTCAAATTGAGCAGCTTGTCTTGGAAAAGCGGCGCTTACGACGAGAATGGCAATCTTATAGATCGCCACTTGCAAAACAAAGGCTCAAAAACGCAACTCGCGGATTAAGAGAGGAGCTAATCAACGAGCAGGAATGTGCACAACGCCGTTACATAGAGCAATTAGCAACTTTTAGCACAAAATATCCATTATGGAGAGCACACCCATCTCTAAGCCCCCCTGTAGAATCTGTTGTGCCAATAAGAAATTCTGCAGGTGAATGGGTCCGCAGCGATAAACATAGAGCTTCTACTTTCGCGGAGAACCCTCAACACGTGTTTCAACCAATCCCAGCAACGAATAATTTCGTATTACAAGAGCAAACAGTTGTAAGCCAAACGACAAAGGATCCAATAGAATTTCGACCAACTGGAATTGCTAAAATCATTAAAGAATTAAAAGCTAATAAGAGCCCCGGCAGCGATCTAATAACTCCTAAGATGATCATCGAACTTCCATTTTGTCCCGTCCAAACTATTTGCAATAAATAGAGTTGGTCACTTCCCTTCGTTATGGAAAACGTAGATCATCATTATGATACCGAAACCGGGAAAGGATCATACAGTTCCATCATCGTATAGACCAATAAGTCTACTACCATGCATGGCAAAACTCTTCGAAAAATGTCTGATGACATTTGTTATACCCTACATGCGTACTAATAACAAGATACCGGAGCATCAATTTGGTTTTCAGGAGAAACATGGAACAATCGAACAAGTCAATCGAATCACAACTGAAATTCGAACTGCATTCGAAAAGATAGAGTACTGCACTGCCATTTTTCTCGATGTGGCCCAAGCATTTGACAGAGTCTGATTAGATGGCCTAATGCACAAAATTAAATCAACACTCCCTGAATGCGTCCATAAGCTTCTAAAATCGTACCTGTACAATAGAGTGTTCTCAGTTAGATGCGGCACTGTTACGTCTGAGGACCACACCATAGAAGCTGGGGTTCCTCAAGCCAGCGTACTTGGCCCAACTATACCTGCTGTATACAGCAGATATACCAACGTCGAGGCAGCTACCTGTATCTGCATTTGCCGATGACACTGCAGTCCTGAGCCGCTCTAAATGCCCACGGCAAGCTACAGCACAACTTGCTATCTACCTGGCACATATCCAGAAATGGCTTTCTGACTGGAGAATAAAAGTCAATGAACAAAAATGTAAACACGTAACTTTTACCCTCAACAGACAAGATTGCCCTTCGCTCATACTAAATAACACTTTTATTCCAAAATCAAATGAAGCTACGTATCTAGGTATTCATCTTGACAGACGACTCACTTGGCGTAGACACATCTAGGCAAAAAGAACACACCTCTAAGTAAAAGCCAATAGTCTACATGGTTTCTTAGTGTACGCTCTCCCCTAAAACTAGAATATAAGGTCTTACTGTACAACTCCGTCCTAAAACCGACCTGGACCTATGGCTCCCAGTTGTGGGGGAACGCCAGTAACAGCAGCGTAGAAATCATCCAACGAGCCCAATCGAAAATCCTGAGAACCATCGCCGGCGCACCGTGGCACGTTCGAAGTGATAACCTACACAGGGATTTATTCATACTCCCGGTCAGAGACGAAATAGCCAAACAAATGGAAAAATATAGCAAGAAACTACGTGCCCATCCGAACAGGCTTGCGAGAGACTTAACACGGCTATCTAGCCGAACCCGACTTCGTCGTAATGATATGCCAACCCAATGTTAACTATTAGGGCCACACAAACCCATATCAGGTGCAATAGTAACTGTTAGTTAAGTACTTCTTAAGATTTATAAACTTATTGTTAGTCTCATAATGAGAAGCTCCATTAAATAAAGCAACGTAAAAAAAAAAAGTAAGGGAGCAGCAGTCGAGTTTCCCGACTGTAAAATACCCTGTACCCATGCTTACAATTTATTATTGATACTAAAACAAACAATATTCTATTAAAAAAGAAAATAAGTTTCGTATGTCATAAAGCCATACACATTTCGCTGCCAACGTCGCAGTCGGCGTCGCGCAATGCGTATTTTGCTGCGCTTCTGCTTCCCTTGCCATAGATTTTGCATGTGGCATACCTTCCGTGTTTCTTATCCGATTTGGTTCAAATTAGAAAATTAGATAGCTTTTATAAGCACCAACGCATATGCCGAATTGCACACCATTAGGTTAATAATTGTGGGCGTGGCAGTTTTTTGTGATTTTCGGTGTAGCGGGGAGTGATATCAAAATAAAACAACAAACTTGTACTGCGTATGTTAATTACCTATCCAACGATATATGGCACATGTCTGTAGCTCTTGTAGTTTCTGAGATCTAGGCGTTGATACGGACAGACAGACGGACAGACGGACGGACGGACGCACAGACGGACATGGCTATATCGACTCGGCTGTTGATGCTGATCAAGAATATATATACTTTATGGGGTCGGAGATGCTTCCTTCTGCCTGTTACATACATTTGCACCATATTATGATACCCTTTTCACCCATTTTTAATGGGTACAGGGTATAAAAAGAGACGGATGGAGCAGGTGCAGAGCATGCCGACATATATAAGCGAGTTTGTGGAAATTCTGGATGGTCTAGCTGGAGTTGGAATAGAGCTAAACCACGAGTTACGAACTATCGTGTTGCTATAAAGCCTGTCAGAACAATTCGAACATTTCGTGGTGGCCATTTGGAAACACGAGATCAGTTTCCTTCGCTTGAGATTCTTACCATAAAGTTGAAGGAAGAGAGCAAAAAGCAATAGCAGAAGAACGAATCGACAATATTAAGGCATTCGCTGCGACACAGAGGCAAATCTTGCAGACGAAGACGTATGGGCAAAAGAAACGAAAGAATATCGTTTGCTTTAAGTGTGGTGAACAAGGGAACATTAAGTTCCATTGTCGAAGTGCGAGCGAGGGAGACAGCATTCGCACGGTGCCATGAAATGTGGTAAATCGCCAAAGCAGTCTGCTAATGCTTGTGACGTCAACAACTTAAAGAACTCGATGTGTTGCAAGGACTGGCCGATACTGGATTTCTTCAAGCAGAAGGTATAGGTGACGTCAAGATTCAGACAGATTTGTGCATTGACTCTTAGGGGCAAAGTTGACGGGAAATTTCATGTCCGTCAGAAGTGCTGTGCAGAACAGGGGCAAGGTGACATTTGACATGGTGGTGCAGAATGGAGAATGCGTAGTGAAAGTTAAAAAGATTTGCAACTTGTATTTATTTGAAGATGGCCAAAGCAAGTGTTTCTCCATGTCAACTGTTGATGGGATCTTGCTGCACAAGAGATATGGTCACATTAATTTCTATAGCATGAAAGAAATGGTATCCAAAGGGATGATGGCGGCATAGAAAAAATTGGTTTGCCGGAAAATATTAACTGCAAAACCTGTATGGTTAGCAAGATCCATGTACAACCATGTTCCCAACGGCAACGTTTAATCGGGCTGTGGAGATTTTGGTGGATCAAGAACTCTAGGGGGATCCCTAGAGGGGAATGGGGAAATAGTTATTAGGTGGCAGATTTGTATTTTCGTGAATAATAAGTGGGCCATTACTTGTATGGATCAAATGATTAGTTCTTTGTATAGTTGGTTTGAAGATATTTCGAGTGATCATGTTTATGGATCCAGTGTCGATTAGACACATTAATTCACTATTGTTGTGTTTAAATAAAACATATTGGCTTGATCCGGGGCTGCTACCTTTCCTGCTTGCTCCGTATCGTCTGGTTCGTTATCGTTCAGTATTGGTTTTTCCTCCTCTATTGTGTTCGAATTTTCATGGATATTGAATTAGTTCAGGGGTGTAGCACATTTGGTAAGGTTAAGGCTGAGATTGAGGGTAATCCGGGTAATAGGGATAACAATAATTTTATGGGTATTCGGGGTGTCTTTGGTGTCAGTTCCCGATATCTTAGTTCTTCTATACTCATCTTAGATTGTCCGCTGTTTGATGGTCTCTGTCTTTTAACAGGCTGGGGGTAGTTATTCGGTACGCCTGCATAATTAGGTCCAAAACGGTTCTGGTCGAATATATTCTGTCGGTCAAAAGTTGGGTTTGGTTTGGGTGGTTGCGTCATGGGTATGTTAGGTTGTGGGTGAACTAGTCTATGTTGGTACTGGGAAAACAGATTTGATTTAAACCTGGGTATATGGGATGGTACGTAAAAATGTTTTTGGTGATAAGGTTAGTAAACGTTAATATAAAATGGAAGGTGTGATATATTTGTTTTACTTATTAATTTGAATGTTTTATCATTTAGTTGGTATCCTGTTTGAATTTGGAGCTGGTTTAAGATTATCTTTACTTTGGGTTGGCATTTCGTAAAGGACTTTTTCTTGCAATTTATTTATTAGGGATCTAAGGTCTGGGGTTTGTAGTATAGAATCACTTAAGTCCTTAGTTCAATCCAGGTGGCGAGGTTGGTGACTCCAAGGGTCTGGATGACGTCACCACTAATGTTTCGTTCGATGTGCCAAAAAAATGACTATTTTCTGCCGTTCGTCCGTAGTCTAGTACAGTGACAAAATGAAGTCGTTGCGGCTGATGAACGTGTGCAATGTGTTCGGGTCTCCATTAAAAGTTTCGACATGCATTTGACTCATATTCGAGTCGTATAATACTATTAGAGCTGGTGCTGCTACTGGCATTGTTTAGTTTTTATGAGCTTCAATCTTCACTTGAAATAAGATTGTGTTTTAGTTGGGCAAGGGGTTTTGACTTTACTGTTTTTGTGGGATTCTGTTTTCACTGTCTTTACTTTACTTTGATTAGTTGATGTTTATTTTTTTTTTTTTAGCTTTGCTTTATTTATTGAAGCTTCTCATTATGAGACTAACAATAAGTTTATAAATCTTAAAAAGTACTTAACTAACAGTTATTAGTGCAACTGATATGGGTTTTTGTGGCCCTAATAATTAGCATTGGGTTGGCATATCATTACAACGAAGTCGGGTTCGGCTAGATAGCCGTGTTAAGTCTCTCGCAAGCCTGTTCGGAAGGACACGTAGCTTATTGCTATGTTTTTCCATTTGTTTGGCTATTTTATTAGTATGAATAAATCCCTGTGTAGGTTATCACTTCGAACGTGCCACGGTGCGCCGGCGATGGTTCTCAGGATTTTCGATTGGGCTCGTTGGATGATTTCTACGCTGCTGTTACTGGCGTTCCCCCACAACTGGGAGCCATAGGTCCAGGTCGGTTTTAGGACGGAGTTGTACAGTAAGACCTTGTATTCTAGTTTTAGGGGAGAGCGTATACTAAGAAGCCAATGTAGACTATTAGCTATTAGTTTGAGGTGTGTTCTTTTTGCCTCGATGTGTCTACTCCAAGTGAGTCGCCGGTCGAGATGAATACCTAGGTACGTAACTTCATTTGATTTCAGTATAACAGATAGATAAAAAATTAGATAGCTTTTATAAGCACCAACGCATATGCCGAATTGCACAGCATTAGGCTAACAATTGTGGGCGTGGCAGTTTTTTTTGCGGGGTAGCGGGGGGTGATATCAAAATAAAACAACAAACTTGTACTGCGTATGTTAATTACCTATCCAACGATATACGGCACATGTCTGTAGCTCTTGTAGTTTCTGAGGTCTAGGCGTTGATACGGACAGACAGACGGACTGACGGACAGACGGACGGACAGACGGACATGGCTATATCGACTCGGCTGTTGATGCTGATCAAGAATATATATACTTTATGGGGTCGGAGATGCTTCCTTCTGCCTGTTACATACATTTGCACCATATTATGATACTCTTTTCACCCATTTTCAATGGGTACAGGGTATAATAAAACAAAAATTGTCTTGATTTTAATATTCATTTTTATTCAACACAACCGATACAACCGCACGCTCTCGCTGTCTGCAGACGAATGAAAGATTATTCTTGAAAATAAAAGTGAGAGGCACTAATAACTAAGTGAGATAGGACAGTAAGAGAGCGCGTTCTCTCTTTCCAAAAAATCTTCTTGATCATCACACTCACTTACGCACAACTTTGTCTATGTGTGACTTTTGTATTATCAACATTCTTGAATTCTTATTATAGTAAAAACTCACTCTATCCTAGTTTGAGCTCTTTTTTTCATTCCCTCTCCCTTGTATCCCGCTCTTACTAAGTAAGTACAGTGGTTTAATGCTACTAGTTTGTGTTAAAATAATTTTGGTGTCAATATATTTTTATATATTTTAAATTTTTTGTTTTTGATCAAAATTCTTTTAAAATGGAATTCTATAGCACCTGCGCTATAAAATTGTGCAATAAGCCGATTTTCGCGTCCCAGCCTAGCATCCCCTGTTAGATTTGTGAAAACGTAGTACAAGTACATACTAAATGTGTTGGTTTCACCGCCTCAGTTTCGGATGCAATTTCAAGAAATGCTGCCTTCCGCTTTTGCTGCAGTGGATATCGCTCGGTTTATAAAGATATGCGAACGTTCATGCGGCAAACTTAAAACGGTTTCAAAGAATTGATCGGTGGTTTCCGTAAAATCAACGACCAACTCTCTGCGCTGGATTCCCCATTTAGCAGCCTACAGCTGCTAAATGAATCTCCAAAGCGTAAAAACCCGCTTTTAGGGACTCCGTATGCACTGATATCGCTTTTCAGCCTGATCAGCCGATGACCATGCAGCCGCTCATAACTCTAAATACTCCTAGAGCAGGAATTGGAAACACAAATTCGGTTCCTGAATTTGACTCCATAATCGAGCATAACTCGAGCTATTTACCTTCCAGGGCATCACTTCAGGTGATTCCTCCGTCACGAGTAGAGTCGACCCCCCTAAAATCCACTGTTAAAATCACGGTACGGACTGATGTCGCGGTCTTACCAACCGTAACACTAAAACCCCTACAGGTGATTCTCCCTTCTAAACACATATTTATATCACGGCTGGCCCCTGCTTGGCCGGCTTACATCCAAGCAAAATCTAAGGGCGTTGTTAGAGTGGAGGACATTAGAAAGTTTAAATATACAATACGTACTTGAGGCTTACGTCATCTTTTAAGATACGTGTACCTTTTGCCGATGTTCGATACGATCTGTTCGCCCAGCTTTTGGCCGGATTAAGTCCATACTAGGGAAAATATGTAAACATTTTTTTTTAAATGATTATGAGATTTCTTTTTAATCTAATTTACTTATTTTATTTGTCAAAATTAACATTTTCATACACTTAGTTTACCTACCTATAGTTTTCGTATAGCTTTACAGGCTATACTGTTCATCGGGCAGAAGTGATTCCGCTCAATGTTACGAGGCTTTCTTAATTATTAATTTTATTTATTAATTTTGTGCATTTTTGTTTTTTTGTTTGCTGTTGCTATTGATGATCCTGCACCTTGGGTTGTAATGCCGGCATTTGTGCCCTTTGGGTGGCACTGTCGGTACCTTGCGACAGCTTGAAGCCCAAGGCGGTGCCGATGCTGGATGATGTACAGGGCTGTTGTGAGGTGCAACTCTTGCACGTGTATGGTGGAATGGCTCTGGGTGGCGGAATGATTTTATTATTCTCTATATTATGTAATGATCTTATTTCTGAGTGAGTTGGACCCTGGGTTTTACTTTGCACTTTTGATAAATGGTCCCGCAAAAAGTCGAGCTCTAAAAGTAACTTCTGAGCCGTCGACCATGCAGGTGGTGGCGTCCGAGTATAATAGCCACTTTAGGTGTGCTATTCTCGATTTTATTTTCTTTCTTCGCCACCGCGCCTTTTACCCACATCACATTCTTCTCAGATTTTTCTTTTGTAATTTCATCCGAGACGGGATGCCGTCCAAGAAAAAATTTTAATTTGTAGTTGTAGCTTTGCCAGCTGTAGCTTTCGTCAAAAAATTTTTCTTTGTCCCTCGAAGATAAGAGTGTCCTGTCACGGTCGCCATGTATGGTAATGGTCAGGTGTTTAAAGGGCCACGTGATTTTAAGGACGGTCGTTATACATTAGTAGTGTACTGACCCAAAAAATGTCCAACTTACCTAATTATCAGGGAGCAGGGAAGGTTCCGCTTCGAAATTAGCCTAAAACCGCGAAGCAGCGCTGCCGGTTTATATATATTTCTTATTTTAGTTCTATGAGCGCATGTGATTATCTACTTTTGTGGTAACGGTTCACCTGAAGTCAGTGATCTTCTTACACTTTCCCTCGGGCCGAACTGTTTATGTTTTAACAAAATATTTGTCTCTAATTGTATACAGTAGATAATCAATATGTGCGCATACCACAATATACAAGATACGCAATGGGAATGCAATTCTCACGACTAGGGCTATTTAATCAAAAATTACTTAATTATGACAAATTAGAAAACGTTGACAGCAATAATATACTACAAATTAAAACTTCAACCTGGATTAATACTACTACTTATAGCTCATCCCTACCAAACAAAAAACAATTCACACCATTAACATAATACGCTACCCAGATAGTAACGTATATTAGCTTGATCACTTAGAAACAGACACTTATTTTGAAGAACACGATAAATTTTATATCCAGAATTACAAAGAAATAAACAACGAATGTATTATATTAAGAATATCATAAAAAGAATAAATCCGATATGGAAATTTGACCCTACAACAAGAAATAAACAACGAATGTATTAATGATATCATAAAAAGCATAAATCCAATATGTAATTTTGTCCCTACAACAGTTAATGAAATAATTAAGTATGTGGAACCAAGCAGTATCCTTACTTGAAAAATAAACGACACTACTATAGAACAGAATTACTAAAAAAAAAATAAAAATATTACAATAAGCGGCAACAAAATAATATCAATAAAACAATGTAAAATTAATATACGAAAAATAGTGGTGAACGAAAACCAGCGAAACCCCGAAATAAATGTAACCTCATTGTACACACCCTTAGAACTCATAAAAATAAAACCAATAGAACATAAGGACATTGTAAAGTTAATATCAAACAATAATTTCACAGTCTGTTTAATTGTATTACATATTGCATTCTTTGTACATATCTACTTGAAACTTAAACCTAAAATGACCATAGAAACACAAGATACACACCCAACTACATTACCAAGATTGTATGCGTCAACAACAAGTAGATGCATAAGCTTCCTTTTTAAGGGGAGGGAAGTAGCATAATATTCTTTACATATTAACAAAAACGCTGCACATACAATTTTGCTGCACTGGATGTCGCGCCGTACAAAAAGAGATGCAAACGTTCATGCGGCAAACAAAAAATGGGTTCAAAGAGTTGGTCATTCGTACATTCAACTTCAACCCCGACGGACGTGCCTCAGCAAAGCTCCAGTTAATATTGAAGTTTTAAGTGCAAAATTCAAACCCAAGTGCAACCATTATATAAAAGCGAAAAGACGCTAATACATATTTATATGTGTCAAAAACCTTATATATTTCTCCGAATAAATAATCAAAAAAAACAAGTGAAAACAACACACAAAACTAAATATGAGCGCAACCGGCGCTCGAAATCAAAATCAGAAGCGAGAGCTTCAAGCTAAACAAAACAAAAACAACTCCTACCTCTCACTCACCCACATATCAAATTACACAAACAATTATTAAAGATTGCACCCGCAAAGTGATGAAAGAGCGCGATCTTGCTCTCCAGCATTGGAGAGACCCAACAGTTACCCTCAGCAACGGAGAGAATGCGCGCCAAATTTACATGCGCGTACACTAACAACAACTTCCGCTATACCAATAAACACACACTCAACTCCCCCGCTCACAGCAGTTACGCTCCCAGCTCTCCCACTTTCAACTCTTCCGCTTTCAGCAACCTCAGTAACCAATACCACAACTGCAGCAACTATAGCAAAATCAACTACAGTTTGCTATGCTTCATTGCCGATACGCTCTTCTTCAGAGAATGTTAAAACGCCCACAACCTCAATACCCGCTCCACCAATAAAAAGTAAAACTCAATCCTCTCTCCCCACAGCAAAAAAAAGTTCCTCGACCATACAGACTGTTATAAATCGATATATACAAATAAAGCGAAAACTAAGCCCGCAAAATTCTTCAACGGGTAATAAATCTAAAATAATCTGTGACATAACAAGACAGAAACTAATATGCCAAACAATGATAACCGATTCGCCATTTTGGCCGATGATTTAGACGATCAGCCAAATTCCCTAAGCCGCCTCCAATCTTCATCAGAGAAAAAAGTTCCAGAGCCCTCGTACACAAAATAATGGACCTTATTGGGAAAGACAGTTTCCACATAATTCTCCTGACACAGGGCAACATTCACGAAACAAAAGTGCAAGTCAAAACGGAAGTAAACTTCACAGCGCTTACCAAATACCTCAACGATGCCAAGAAAAACTTTTATACGTACCAACTAAAAAGAAGCAAGGGAATACAAATAGTTATTAAAGGCCTTGAGCCTGAAATAAATCCTGAGGAAATATCAGGAGCCCTTATAAAACAAGGTTTTAAGCCGAAAACAGTTATCAACATATTTAACAAAGATAAAAAGCCACAACCTCTCTTCAAGGTCGAACTTGAACCAGACTCATGGGCAGTGAAGAAAAACGAGACTCACCCCATTTATAAGCAGCAATACCTAATACACCGTAGAATCTCTGTTGAAGAGCCGCACAAGCGCAAAGGCAATGGCAAATTGCCAAGAATATGGCCATGCAAAAACTTATTGTACCCTTCGCACTATATGTGTAGCTTGTGGTGAGCTTCACAGCTCCGTTAACTGCCCATCAAACAAAGCTGACCCCGGCATGAAAAAGTCTAGCAACTGCGGAGGAAACCACACAGCAAACTACAGAGGTTGCCCTGTATATAAGGATCTAAAAAATCGGCTTCACCAAAAAGTTACTATGATGCGTGGGCAAAGCACGCATAGCACAATTATACCTGCAAAACATACACCTGATGTCCACTTAAACAGTCTGACCAACAAGTACGTAACATTTGCAAGTGCGCTTAAATCAGATCTTGCATCTACAAATCCTACAACTCCATTCCCACTCGCTGAACAAAACAAGGTAAATGCTGATCAGCCAACAGGACAGCCACAAGGCAATATTGAAACATTGATCTTTACCATGCAACAAGACATGACCGAATTCATGACGTTTATGAGAACAACTGTAGAAAATCTTATGCGTAATCAGGAACTATTGATACAGATGCTGGTATCGCAGCATTCAAAATAATCAATGGTTCCCTTACGTATAACTCTATGGAATGCCAACGGCGTTTCACGACACAAGCTTGAAATGGCTCAATTTCTCCAAGACAATTTCTCCTTTCTGAAACGCAACTTACTAACATGTACAAGTTCCAAATAAATGGTTATACATTCTACGGCACCAACCACCCTGATGGTAAAGCACATGGAGGCACTGGAGTCCTGATTAGAAACCGCATAAAACATACTTTCCGCAACGACTTTGCGACAAACTACTTACAAGCAACGATGCAATTTCAAGAAATGCTGCCTTCGCTTTTGCTGCAGTGGATATCGCGCGGTTCATAAAGATATGCGAACGTTCATGCGGCAAACTTAAAACGGTTTCAAAGAATTGATCGGTGGTTTCCGTAAAATCAACGACCAACTCTCTGCGCTGGATTCCCCATTTAGCAGCCTACAGCTGCTAAATGAATCTCCAAAGCGTAAAAACCCGCTTTTAGGGACTCCGTATGCACTGATATCGCTTTTCAGCCTGATCAGCCGATGACCATGCAGCCGCTCATAACTCTAAATACTCCTAGAGCAGGAATTGGAAACACAAATTCGGTTCCTGAATTTGACTCCATAATCGAGCATAACTCGAGCTATTTACCTTCCAGGGCATCACTTCAGGTGATTCCTCCGTCACGAGTAGAGTCGACCCCCCTAAAATCCACTGTTAAAATCACGGTACGGACTGATGTCGCGGTCTTACCAACCGTAACACTAAAACCCTTACAGGTGATTCTCCCTTCTAAACACATATTTATATCACGGCTGGCCCCTGCTTGGCCGGCTTACATCCAAGCAAAATCTAAGGGCGTTGTTAGAGTGGAGGACATTAGAAAGTTTAAATATACAATACGTACTTGAGGCTTACGTCATCTTTTAAGATACGTGTACCTTTTGCCGATGTTCGATACGATCTGTTCGCCCAGCTTTTGGCCGGATTAAGTCCATACTAGGGAAAATATGTAAACATTTTTTTTTTAAATGATTGTGAGACTTCTTTTTAATCTAATTTACTTATTTTATTTGTCAAAATTAACATTTTCATACACTTAGTTTACCTACCTACAGGCTATACTGTTCATCGGGCAGAAGTGATTCCGCTCAATGTTACGAGGCTTTCTTAATTATTAATTTTATTTATTAATTTTGTGCATTTTTGTTTTTTTGTTTGCTGTTGCTATTGATGATCCTGCACCTTGGGTTGTAATGCCGGCATCTGTGCCCTTTGGGTGGCACTGTTGCGACAGCTTGAAGCCAAAGGCGGTGCCGATGCTGGATGATGTACAGGGCTGTTGTGAGGTGCAACTCTTGCACGTGTATGGTGGAATGGCTCTGGGTGGCGGAATGATTTTATTATTCTCTATATTATGTAATGATCTTATTTCTGAGTGAGTTGGACCCTGGGTTTTACTTTGCACTTTTGATAAATGATCCCGCAAAAAGTCGAGCTCTAAAAGTAACTTCTGAGCCGTCGACCATGCAGGTGGTGGCGTCCGAGTATAATAGCCACTTTAGGTGTGCTATTCTCGATTTTATTTTCTTTCTTCGCCACCGCGCCTTTTACCCATGTCACATTCTTCTCAGATTTTTCTTTTGTAATTTCATCCGAGACGGGATGCCGTCCAAGAAAAAATTTTAATTTGTAGTTGTAGCTTTGCCAGCTGTAGCTTTCGTCAAAAAATTTTTCTTTATCCCTCGAAGATAAGAGTGTCCTGTCACGGTCGCCATGTATGGTAATGGTCAGGTGTTTAAAGGGCCACGTGATTTTAAGGACGGTCGTTATACATTAGTAGTGTACTGACCCAAAAAATGTCCAACTTACCTAATTATCAGGGAGCAGGGATGGTTCCGCTTCGAAATTAGCCTAAAACCGCGAAGCAGCGCTGCCGGTTTATATATATTTCTTATTTTAGTTCTATGAGCGCATGTGATTATCTACTTTTGTGGTAACGGTTCAGCTGAAGTCAGTGATCTTCTTACACTTTCCCTCGGGCCGAACTGTTTATGTTTTAACAAAATATTCGTCTCTAATTGTATACAGTAGATAATCAATATGTGCGCATACCACAATATACAAGATACGCAATGGGAATGCAATTCTCACGACTAGGGCTATTTAATCAAAAATTACTTAATTATGACAAATTAGAAAACGTTGACAGCAATAATATACTACAAATTAAAACTTCAACCTGGATTAATACTACTACTCATAGCTCATCCCTACCAAACAAAAGACAATTCACACCATTAACATAATACGCTACCCAGATAGTAACGTATATTAGCTTGATCACTTAGAAACAGACACTTATTTTGAAGAACACGATAAATTTTATATCCAGAATTACAAAGAAATAAACAACGAATGTATTATATTAAGAATATCATAAAAAGAATAAATCCGATATGGAAATTTGTCCCTACAACAAGAAATAAACAACGAATGTATTAATGATATCATAAAAAGCATAAATCCAATATGTAATTTTGTCCCTACAACAGTTAATGAAATAATTAAGTATGTGGAACCAAGCAGTATCCTTACTTGAAAAATAAACGACACTACTATAGAACAGAATTACTAAAAAAAAAAATATTACAATAAGCGGCAACAAAATAATATCAATAAAACAATGTAAAATTAATATACGAAAAATAGTGGTGAACGAAAACCAGCGAAACCCCGAAATAAATGTAACCTCATTGTACACACCCTTAGAACTCATAAAAATAAAACCAATAGAACATAAGGACATTGTAAAGTTAATATCAAACAATAATTTCACAGTCTGTTTAATTGTATTACATATTGCATTCTTTGTACATATCTACTTGAAACTTAAACCTAAAATGACCATAGAAACACAAGATACACACCCAACTACATTACCAAGATTGTATGCGTCAACAACAAGTAGATGCATAAGCTTCCTTTTTAAGGGGAGGGAAGTAGCATAATATTCTTTACATATTAACAAAAACGCTGCACATACAATTTTGCTGCACTGGATGTCGCGCCGTACAAAAAGAGATGCAAACGTTCATGCGGCAAACAAAAAATGGGTTCAAAGAGTTGGTCATTCGTACATTCAACTTCAACCCCGACGGACGTGCCTCAGCAAAGCTCCAGTTAATATTGAAGTTTTAAGTGCAAAATTCAAACCCAAGTGCAACCATTATATAAAAGCGAAAAGACGCTAATACATATTTATATGTGTCAAAAACCTTATATATTTCTCCGAATAAATAATCAAAAAAAACAAGTGAAAACAACACACAAAACTAAATATGAGCGCAACCGGCGCTCGAAATCAAAATCAGAAGCGAGAGCTTCAAGCTAAACAAAACAAAAACAACTCCTACCTCTCACTCACCCACATATCAAATTACACAAACAATTATTAAAGATTGCACCCGCAAAGTGATGAAAGAGCGCGATCTTGCTCTCCAGCATTGGAGAGACCCAACAGTTACCCTCAGCAACGGAGAGAATGCGCGCCAAATTTACATGCGCGTACACTAACAACAACTTCCGCTATACCAATAAACACACACTCAACTCCCCCCGCTCACAGCAGTTACGCTCCCAGCTCTCCCACTTTCAACTCTTCCGCTTTCAGCAACCTCAGTAACCAATACCACAACTGCAGCAACTATAGCAAAATCAACTACAGTTTGCTATGCTTCATTGCCGATACGCTCTTCTTCAGAGAATGTTAAAACGCCCACAACCTCAATACCCGCTCCACCAATAAAAAGTAAAACTCAATCCTCTCTCCCCACAGCAAAAAAAAGTTCCTCGACCATACAGACTGTTATAAATCGATATATACAAATAAAGCGAAAACTAAGCCCGCAAAATTCTTCAACGGGTAATAAATCTAAAATAATCTGTGACATAACAAGACAGAAACTAATATGCCAAACAATGATAACCGATTCGCCATTTTGGCCGATGATTTAGACGATCAGCCAAATTCCCTAAGCCGCCTCCAATCTTCATCAGAGAAAAAAGTTCCAGAGCCCTCGTACACAAAATAATGGACCTTATTGGGAAAGACAGTTTCCACATAATTCTCCTGACACAGGGCAACATTCACGAAACAAAAGTGCAAGTCAAAACGGAAGTAAACTTCAGAGCGCTTACCAAATACCTCAACGATGCCAAGAAAAACTTTTATACGTACCAACTAAAAAGAAGCAAGGGAATACAAATAGTTATTAAAGGCCTTGAGCCTGAAATAAATCCTGAGGAAATATCAGGAGCCCTTATAAAACAAGGTTTTAAGCCGAAAACAGTTATCAACATATTTAACAAAGATAAAAAGCCACAACCTCTCTTCAAGGTCGAACTTGAACCAGACTCATGGGCAGTGAAGAAAAACGAGACTCACCCCATTTATAAGCAGCAATACCTAATACACCGTAGAATCTCTGTTGAAGAGCCGCACAAGCGCAAAGGCAATGGCAAATTGCCAAGAATATGGCCATGCAAAAACTTATTGTACCCTTCGCACTATATGTGTAGCTTGTGGTGAGCTTCACAGCTCCGTTAACTGCCCATCAAACAAAGCTGACCCCGGCATGAAAAAGTCTAGCAACTGCGGAGGAAACCACACAGCAAACTACAGAGGTTGCCCTGTATATAAGGATCTAAAAAATCGGCTTCACCAAAAAGTTACTATGATGCGTGGGCAAAGCACGCATAGCACAATTATACCTGCAAAACATACACCTGATGTCCACTTAAACAGTCTGACCAACAGGTACGTAACATTTGCAAGTGCGCTTAAATCAGATCTTGCATCTACAAATCCTACAACTCCATTCCCACTCGCTGAACAAAACAAGGTAAATGCTGATCAGCCAACAGGACAGCCACAAGGCAATATTGAAACATTGATCTTTACCATGCAACAAGACATGACCGAATTCATGACGTTTATGAGAACAACTGTAGAAAATCTTATGCGTAATCAGGAACTATTGATACAGATGCTGGTATCGCAGCATTCAAAATAATCAATGGTTCCCTTACGTATAACTCTATGGAATGCCAACGGCGTTTCACGACACAAGCTTGAAATGGCTCAATTTCTCCAAGACAATTTCTCCTTTCTGAAACGCAACTTACTAACATGTACAAGTTCCAAATAAATGGTTATACATTCTACGGCACCAACCACCCTGATGGTAAAGCACATGGAGGCACTGGAGTCCTGATTAGAAACCGCATAAAACATACTTTCCGCAACGACTTTGCGACAAACTACTTACAAGCAACGATGCAATTTCAAGAAATGCTGCCTTCGCTTTTGCTGCAGTGGATATCGCGCGGTTCATAAAGATATGCGAACGTTCATGCGGCAAACTTAAAACGGTTTCAAAGAATTGATCGGTGGTTTCCGTAAAATCAACGACCAACTCTCTGCGTTGGATTCCCCATTTAGCAGCCTACAGCTGCTAAATGAATCTCCAAAGCGTAAAAAACCCGCTTTTAGGGACTCCGTATGCACTGATATCGCTTTTCAGCCTGATCAGCCGATGACCATGCAGCCGCTCATAAAACATACTTTCCGCAACGACTTTGCGACAAACTACTTACAAGCAACGATGCAATTTCAAGAAATGCTGCCTTCGCTTTTGCTGCAGTGGATATCGCGCGGTTCATAAAGATATGCGAACGTTCATGCGGCAAACTTAAAACGGTTTCAAAGAATTGATCGGTGGTTTCCGTAAAATCAACGACCAACTCTCTGCGTTGGATTCCCCATTTAGCAGCCTACAGCTGCTAAATGAATCTCCAAAGCGTAAAAACCCCGCTTTTAGGGACTCCGTATGCACTGATATCGCTTTTCAGCCTGATCAGCCGATGACCATGCAGCCGCTCATAACTCTAAATACTCCTAGAGCAGGAATTGGAAACACAAATTCGGTTCCTGAATTTGACTCCATAATCGAGCATAACTCGAGCTATTTACCTTCCAGGGCATCACTTCAGGTGATTCCTCCGTCACGAGTAGAGTCGACCCCCCTAAAATCCACTGTTAAAATCACGGTACGGGCTGATGTCGGGGTCTTACCAACCGTAACACTAAAACCCTTACAGGTGATTCTCCCTTCTAAACACATATTTATATCACGGCTGGCCCCTGCTTGGCCGGCTTACATCCAAGCAAAATCTAAGGGCGTTGTTAGAGTGGAGGACATTAGAAAGTTTAAATATACAATACGTACTTGAGGCTTACGTCATCTTTTAAGATACGTGTACCTTTTGCCGATGTTCGATACGGCCCAGCTTTTGGCCGGATTAAGTCCATACTAGGGAAAATATGTAAACATTTTTTTTTTAAATGATTGTGAGACTTCTTTTTAATCTAATTTACTTATTTTATTTGTCAAAATTAACATTTTCATACACTTAGTTTACCTACCTACAGGCTATACTGTTCATCGGGCAGAAGTGATTCCGCTCAATGTTACGAGGCTTTCTTAATGATTAATTTTATTTATTAATTTTGTGCATTTTTGTTTTTTTGTTTGCTGTTGCTATTGATGATCCTGCACCTTGGGTTGTAATGCCGGCATCTGTGCCCTTTGGGTGGCACTGTTGCGACAGCTTGAAGCCAAAGGCGGTGCCGATGCTGGATGATGTACAGGGCTGTTGTGAGGTGCAACTCTTGCACGTGTATGGTGGAATGGCTCTGGGTGGCGGAATGATTTTATTATTCTCTATATTATGTAATGATCTTATTTCTGAGTGAGTTGGACCCTGGGTTTTACTTTGCACTTTTGATAAATGATCCCGCAAAAAGTCGAGCTCTAAAAGTAACTTCTGAGCCGTCGACCATGCAGGTGGTGGCGTCCGAGTATAATAGCCACTTTAGGTGTGCTATTCTCGATTTTATTTTCTTTCTTCGCCACCGCGCCTTTTACCCATGTCACATTCTTCTCAGATTTTTCTTTTGTAATTTCATCCGAGACGGATGCCGTCCAAGAAAAAATTTTAATTTGTAGTTGTAGCTTTGCCAGCTGTAGCTTTCGTCAAAAAATTTTTCTTTATCCCTCGAAGATAAGAGTGTCCTGTCACGGTCGCCATGTATGGTAATGGTCAGGTGTTTAAAGGGCCACGTGATTTTAAGGACGGTCGTTATACATTAGTAGTGTACTGACCCAAAAAATGTCCAACTTACCTAATTATCAGGGAGCAGGGAAGGTTCCGCTTCGAAATTAGCCTAAAACCGCGAAGCAGCGCTGCCGGTTTATATATATTTCTTATTTTAGTTCTATGAGCGCATGTGATTATCTACTTTTGTGGTAACGGTTCAGCTGAAGTCAGTGATCTTCTTACACTTTCCTCGGGCCGAACTGTTTATGTTTTAACAAAATATTCGTCTCTAATTGTATACAGTAGATAATCAATATGTGCGCATACCACAATATACAAGATACGCAATGGGAATGCAATTCTCACGACTAGGGCTATTTAATCAAAAATTACTTAATTATGACAAATTAGAAAACGTTGACAGCAATAATATACTACAAATTAAAACTTCAACCTGGATTAATACTACTACTCATAGCTCATCCCTACCAAACAAAAAACAATTCACACCATTAACATAATACGCTACCCAGATAGTAACGTATATTAGCTTGATCACTTAGAAACAGACACTTATTTTGAAGAACACGATAAATTTTATATCCAGAATTACAAAGAAATAAACAACGAATGTATTATATTAAGAATATCATAAAAAGAATAAATCCGATATGGAAATTTGTCCCTACAACAAGAAATAAACAACGAATGTATTAATGATATCATAAAAAGCATAAATCCAATATGTAATTTTGTCCCTACAACAGTTAATGAAATAATTAAGTATGTGGAACCAAGCAGTATCCTTACTTGAAAAATAAACGACACTACTATAGAACAGAATTACTAAAAAAAAAAAAAATATTACAATAAGCGGCAACAAAATAATATCAATAAAACAATGTAAAATTAATATACGAAAAATAGTGGTGAACGAAAACCAGCGAAACCCCGAAATAAATGTAACCTCATTGTACACACCCTTAGAACTCATAAAAATAAAACCAATAGAACATAAGGACATTGTAAAGTTAATATCAAACAATAATTTCACAGTC
Organism: Drosophila vallismaia; assembly: GCA_035047325.1. Taxonomy (NCBI): domain Eukaryota; kingdom Metazoa; phylum Arthropoda; class Insecta; order Diptera; family Drosophilidae; genus Drosophila; species Drosophila vallismaia. Next base: position 61,499 of record JAWNPU010000083.1, read on the forward strand.
TGTTTAATTGTATTACATATTGCATTCTTTGTACATATCTACTTGAAACTTAAACCTAAAATGACCATAGAAACACAAGATACACACCCAACTACATTACCAAGATTGTATGCGTCAACAACAAGTAGATGCATAAGCTTCCTTTTTAAGGGAGGGAAGTAGCATAATATTCTTTACATATTAACAAAAACGCTGCACATACAATTTTGCTGCACTGGATGTCGCGCCGTACAAAAAGAGATGCAAACGTTCATGCGGCAAACAAAAAATGGGTTCAAAGAGTTGGTCATTCGTACATTCAACTTCAACCCCGACGGACGTGTCTCAGCAAAGCTCCAGTTAATATTGAAGTTTTAAGTGCAAAATTCAAACCCAAGTGCAACCATTATATAAAAGCGAAAAGACGCTAATACATATTTATATGTGTCAAAAACCTTATATATTTCTCCGAATAAATAATCAAAAAAAACAAGTGAAAACAACACACAAAACTAAATATGAGCGCAACCGGCGCTCGAAATCAAAATCAGAAGCGAGAGCTTCAAGCTAAACAAAACAAAAACAACTCCTACCTCTCACTCACCCACATATCAAATTACACAAACAATTATTAAAGATTGCACCCGCAAAGTGATGAAAGAGCGCGATCTTGCTCTCCAGCATTGGAGAGACCCAGCAGTTACCCTGAGCAACGGAGAGAATGCGCGCCAAATTTACATGCGCGTACACTAACAACAACTTCCGGTATACCAATAAACACACACTCAACTCCCCCGCTCACAGCAGTTACGCTCCCAGCTCTCCCACTTTCAACTCTTCCGCTTTCAGCAACCTCAGTAACCAATACCACAACTGCAGCAACTATAGCAACATCAACTACAGTTTGCTATGCTTCATTGCCGATACGCTCTTCTTCAGAGAATGTTAAAACGCCCACAACCTCAATACCCGCTCCACCAATAAAAAGCAAAACTCAATCCTCTCTCCCCACAGCAAAAAAAAGTTCCTCGACCATACAGACTGTTATAGATCGATATATACAAATAAAGCGAAAACTAAGCCCGCAAAATTTTTCAACGGGTAATAAATCTAAAATAATCTGTGACATAACAAGACAGAAAACTAATATGCCAAACAATGATAACCGATTCGCCATTTTGGCCGATGATTTAGACGATCAGCCAAATTCCCTAAGCCGCCTCCAATCTACATCAGAGAAAAAAGTTCCAGAGCCCTCGTAAACAAAATAATGGACCTTATTGGGAAAGACAGTTTCCACATAATTCCCCTGACACAGGGCAACATTCACGAAACAAAAGTGCAAGTCAAAACGGAAGTAAACTTCACAGCGCTTACCAAATACCTCAACGATGCCAAGAAAAACTTTTATACGTACCAACTAAAAAGAAGCAAGGGAATACAAATAGTTATTAAAGGCCTTGAGCCTGAAATAAATCCTGAGGAAATATCAGGAGCCCTTATAAAACAAGGTTTTAAGCCGAAAACAGTTATCAACATATTTAACAAAGATAAAAAGCCACAACCTCTCTTCAAGGTCGAACTTGAACCAGACTCATGGGCAGTGAAGAAAAACGAGACTCACCCCATTTATAAGCAGCAATACCTAATACACCGTAGAATCTCTGTTGAAGAGCCGCACAAGCGCAAAGGCAATGGCAAATTGCCAACAATATGGCCATGCAAAAACTTATTGTACCCTTCACACTATATGTGTAGCTTGTGGTGAGCTTCACAGCTCCGTTAACTGCCCATCAAACAAAGCTGACCCCGGCATGAAAAAAGTCTAGCAACTGCGGAGGAAACCACACAGCAAACTACAGAGGTTGCCCTGTATATAAGGATCTAAAAAATCGGCTTCATCAAAAAGTTACTATGATGCGTGGGCAAAGCACGCATAGCACAATTATACCTGCAAAACATACACCTGATGTCCACTTAAACAGTCTGACCAACAGGTACGTAACATTTGCAAGTGCGCTTAAATCAGATCTTGCATCTACAAATCCTACAACTCCATTCCCACTCGCTGAACAAAACAAGGTAAATGCTGATCAGCCAACAGGACAGCCACAAGGCAATATTGAAACATTGATCTTTACCATGCAACAAGACATGACCGAATTCATGACGTTTATGAGAACAACTGTAGAAAATCTTATGCGTAATCAGGAACTATTGATACAGATGCTGGTATCGCAGCATTCAAAATAATCAATGGTTCCCTTACGTATAACTCTATGGAATGCCAACGGCGTTTCACGACACAAGCTTGAAATGGCTCAATTTCTCCAAGACAATTTCTCCTTTCTGAAACGCAACTTACTAACATGTACAAGTTCCAAATAAATGGTTATACATTCTACGGCACCAACCACCCTGATGGTAAAGCACATGGAGACACTGGAGTCCTGATTAGAAACCGCATAAAACATACTTTCCGCAACGACTTTGCGACAAACTACTTACAAGCAACATCTTTAAATACACAGCTGGGCAAAGCATACGAACTGGGGATCTCGTCAATACAGTTATTAAAATAAGCAACAAGCTTAGTTTTGCCTCTCCGGGCTCAACTACATATTGGTCAACGGACCCCAGAAAGATACCAGACCTGATTGACTATAACAAGAAACATCTCTCATAATCATATAAACGCCGAATCCCTCCGAGACCTATCTTCTGATCACTCGCCGGTGCTCCTTAATTATCTCCAATGTCCGGATCTGAAAGACTCACCCGGTCGATTGACATCCAATAGAACTAACTCGCTAAAATACAAGAAATTCGTAAGCTCGCACATTGAACTGAACCCACGAATCATCAACAAGGCTGACATAGAAAGAACCACTAAACTTTTGGAGTCTGTCCCTGTCGCAGCAGCCCATGCCTCAACCCAAGAAAAACAAACTGTTCAGTATATGCAACCTAAGACAAATGTTCAAATTGAGCAGCTTGTCTTGGAAAAGCGACGCTTACGACGAGAATGGCAATCTTATAGATCGCCATCTGCAAAACAAAGGCTCAAAAACGCAACTCGTAGATTAAGAAAGGAGCTAATCAACGAGCAGGAATGCACATAACGCCCTTACATAGAGCAATTAGCACCTTTTAGCACAAAATATCCATTATGGAGAGCACACCCATCTCTAAGCCCCCCGGTAGAATCTGTTGTGCCAATAAGAAATTCCGCAGGTGAATGGGTCCGCAGCGACAAACATAGAGCTTCTACTTTCGCCGCGCACCTTCAAAACGTGTTTCAACCATAACCAGCCACGAATGATTCCGTTTTACAAGAGCAAACAGTTGTAAGCCAAACGACACAGGATCCAATAGAATTTCGACCAACTGAAATTGCTAAAATCATTAAAGAACTAAAAGCTAATAAGAGCCCCGGCAGCGATCTAATAACCCGAACTTCATCGAACTTCCATTTTGTGCCGTCCAAACTATTTGTCAGATATTCAATGCAATGAATAGAATTGATCACTTCCCTTCGCTATGGAAAAAGTCGATCATCATTATGATACCGAAACCGGGAAAGGATCATACAGTTCCATCATCGTATAGACCAATAAGTCTACTACCATGCATGGCAAAACTCTTCGAAAAATGTATGATGACATTTGTTATACCCTACATGCGTACTAATAACAAGATACCGGACCATCAATTTGGTTTTCAGGAGAAACATGGAACAATCGAACAAGTCAATCGAATCACAACTGAAATTCGAACTGCATTCGAAAAGAGAGAGTACTGCACTGCCATTTTTCTCGATGTGGCCCAAGCATTTGACAGAGTCTGATTAGATGGCCTAATGCACAAAATTAAATCAACACTCCCTGAATGCGTCCATAAGCTTCTAAAATCGTACCTGTACAATAAAGTGTTCTCAGTTAGATGCGGCACTGTTACGTCTGAGGACCACATCATAGAAGCTGGGGTTCCTCAAGGCAGCGTATTTGGCCCAACACTATATACTGCCTGCTATATACAGCCGATATACCAACGTCGAGGCATCTAACTATATCTACGTTTTCCGATTACACTGCAGTCCTGAGCCGCTCTAAATGCCCACGGCAAGCTACTGCACAACTTGCTGTCTACCTGGCACATCTCGAGAAAGGCTTTCCGACTGGAGAATAAAAGTCAATGAACAAAAATGTAAACACGTAACTTTTACCCTCAACAGACAAGAATGCCCTTCTCTCGTATTAAATAACACTGTTATACCGAAATCAAATGAAGTTACGTACCTAGGTATTCATCTTGAAAGCCGACTTACTTGGCGTAGACCCATCGAGGCAAAAAGAACACACCTCAAACTAAAAGCTAATAGTCTACATTGGCTTCTTAGTATACGTTCTCCCCCAAAAACTAGAATACAAGGTCTTACTGTACAACTCCGTCCTAAAACCGACCTGGACCTATGGCTCCCAGCTGTGGGGGAACGCCAGTAACAACAGCGTAGAAATCATCCAACGAGCCCAATCGAAAATCCTGAGAACCATCACCGGCGCAGCGTGGTACGTTCGAAGCGATAACCTACACAGGGATTTATTCATACTCCCGGTCAGAGACGAAATAGCCAAACAAATGGAAAAATATAGCAACAAACTACGTGCCCATTCGAACAGGCTTGCGAGAGACTTAACACGGCTATCTAGAAGCTTCAATAAATAAAGCAAAGCTAAAAAAAAAAAAAAGAGTTGGTCGGCGGTTTCCGCAAAATTATTGACCAACTCTCTGCGCTTGCTTTACAATTCAACTGCCTCCAACTGCTAAATGAGTCTCCTAAGCGTATAAATACCGTTGTTCGGGAACCGTAAGTACCGAGATCGCTTTTCAGCCTGATATGCCGACGACCATGCAACGGCACATAACTCATGCTACCCCAAGAGCAGGAGTCGGAAACACAAATTCGGTTCCTGAATTCGACTCCTTAATTGAACCTAACTCGTTTAAATTACCATCCAGGGTATCAATTCAGGTGATTCCTCCGGCACGAGTAGAGTCGACCTCAATAAAATCTACAGCTAAGGGTAAGCCACCGTCCGGACCCCCGGTACGTACTGATGCCCGTTCTCTCTAAGCATATTTTGTTATCATGACTGATACCTCAGAAGTTTATATCTCGGCTTATATCCAAGTCAAATCGAAGGCTGTTGTTAGAGTGGAGGACATTCGGAAGTTTAAATACACTTACTCGAGGCTTACGTCATATTTCAAGATACGTGTACCTTTGCATATTCGTACAAGAACATCAGCCGAGTACAATCAAAAAAAAAGTAACAAGCCTGTGGGCTTTGGGATCTCCCAAGGCCTAAAAACCCTGAACCCTCATCTTCTTCTTCTGTAACAAAATCTTCTTCCTCAAAAAACTAACAACATGTATTACTAAGAGTAAGACCTATCAAATTAGAGGGCTTCGGGGAAAGCTCTCTAAACTTTATTCTGATAGTTTTTCATTTTTATTCCAGATAATAGTCTTTACTGAAACCTGGTTAAAGCCGGAGATTTTTAGCTCCGAAATTTTCCCAGACAGGTACACCACTTACAGATGGGACCGACCACTACGAAGGGAAGGATGAGTCCTAATCTCTGTGGACTCCGACTTCGCTTCTGAAGATCTTAAGTTACCGAATCTTGGTGATCTAGAATTCCTGTGTGTGAAAATCACTATGTCGTTTCCATCACTGTTCATCACATCAAGCCTACATACTGGCACCACTTATCTGCCATTCAGCTGGTTTGTAATCGTATGTCCGACAGTGACCTTCTAGTGACTCTAAGAGACTTCAATTTACCTGAGCTTAACTGGTAAAACATCGAGAATTCTCCATCTTTATCACTTTCAACACACCATGATTTTACTGAGGGTATGTTCCACATATCCCTTGGTCAAATAAACCACGTAAGGAATTCTTTAGGTCGGCTTCTAGATCAATCTAGATCAGATGGAATAACCGTTTCCAGAGTCATGCCAATTTCATTCCCAGAAGATTCTTACCACCCAACGCTTGAGGTGTCGATTGAAACCCTTACTTCCAGTAACCTTCAGTGTCGCCATGAAGTTCATAAAACTTGGTGCTTTCGCAAGGCTGAATTTCAGAACTAAGCAATTTAATTTATACATTTGACTGGTCCGATCTCTGGGAATGAACCCATATAAATATCGCTTTAGAAACATTCTACAAAACGCCTAACGATTTCTTCGACTATTGCGTGCCATGGAAGTATCCATCCGCCTCGACTTACATGGAGCCTTGAAAACTTAAAATACATTAAAAAGAGACCCCTTAAGAGACATAAGAAAACTGGCTGTAATGTAACTTTCTCAAGATACTAGTAGCTCGGTCCAATTTCACCGTGCATAACGCTAAGTGTTATAAGAATTATATATACCGCTATCGGATCCAGTTTACACAGGATCCGAAGCAGTTTTATAACTTTGTGAACACTAAGCGTAAGCATGTATCTTTTCCCCCTAATTTCGTTTGAATATGTATCTGCGACTACTTTCTTTCAAACAACGTACAATAAGCGATCAGCCTTATTTATACAGTATTCAATAGCCAATCTTATTTTCAAAACAACTTTCTCCGAAAGCACTGTGTTATCAGATCTTCTGAGGGTGAAACCAGTCTATTCGCCAGGTCCTGATGGTGTTATTGGCTATGTACTGAAAAACTGCGCTGCCATTGCGCGGCCATTGTGCAGACCTCTTCTAAAACTTTTCTTGTCTCTGCAAACTTCGATTTTTCCGCACATGTGGAAAGAATCCTTTATAATTCCCCTAAAATCGGATGCTACAAACTAAAGAGGAATCTCGGAGTCCGTATAGATGACTTCCGTAAATGCCTTCAAACAAATGTCATCTATACGGACTTTAGTAAAACATTTGACTCTGTCAACCACTCACTCCTTTTACGTAAACTTAGTATCCTAGGATTTTCCTCAGACCTTCTCTAGTGGATTTCTAGCTAGTTAGCTGGGAGAACCCAATGTGTCCTTTTTAAAGATGTACACTCTCCCCTTGTTAGTGCTACATCGGGACTCACCCAAGGAAGACATCTTGGGCCACTACTTTTCACTATCTTTATAAACGACCTACCCCCTGCTATAACGAACTCTCTGGTTTTTATGTATGCAGACGACGTTAAGCGTTGTCTTCAATACAAATCCCCTTCTGCCCAATATAAACTTCAGTCGGACTCGGACAATTTGCAAAAATGGTATTCAACCAATCTCTTAAAATTTAATGGGTCAAAATGTAAGCTAATGTATTTTTATCGTTCGTGCCTCAACCAGGCCATATACTTTCTCTACAGGATATCCTTAGAAAGATTAAACTAGGTTAACGATGTTGGTTTTCTATTAGACTTTAAACTTAAATTTTCCGACCATATTTCTACGATGGTTAATAAAGCCAAAGGCGTGCTTGGCTTCATTACTAAAACCTAATGGGGTTCATCAAGATCTTGATACAGCCAAGGCCTCTAACCCTCCTAACACGCACAAAATGACAAATCATAGCAAGACAAATCGCGACATCGAACAGCTAGTACTTGAAACGAAGACTAAGAAGAGAATGGCAGAATCACGGATCCCCAACGGCTAAAGAACAATTAAAAATAGCTACACGTAGACTAACCAGGGCACTTAAGCTTGATCAAGCAAACGCCCAGTATCTATATATCAAACAACTATTGCCCACCAGAACCCTTTGTGGAAAGCACACAAAAATATTCAGCCACCTGCAGAAACAGTTGTTCCACTGCGAAGATATAGCTAATGCGTTCGCCGATCACCTGCAAAAGGTAGTCCAACCCAATCCTGCTAGCAACTCATGTGTCATACCCAATTACATTCAGCCAATGTGAGATAGCATCCACGATAAAAGATCTTAAGCCCAAAGAATCAACTGGACTTGATTTGGTGATATCAAAAATGATTATAGAACCCCCACCGTGTGCGGTTCTGACCTTATGCCATCTCTTCAACGCTATTACGAAGCATGGATACTATCCCAAAAGATGAAAAAAGGCGGTCATTGTAATGATTCCCAAGCCAGTCAAAGGCAAAACGCAACCATCATCATACAGACCAATCAAACTGGCTTGAAACTGAAGCTTGGCATTTTTAAAGCAACTAAATCCCTACCTAGAAAGACAGAATACAATACCAAGGCATCAAATTGGCTTTCGCAAAAATTATGGAGCGATTGACAGGTCAATCGCATCACAAAAGAAATTCGTACCGCTTTCGAGCACCGGGAATACTGCTCAGCGATATTGTTAGATGTTGCACAAACATTTAACCGAGTCTGGCTGAAGGCTGGCTGGAAGAACACACACAAAATGCTGAATCATATCTCTTCAAAAGAGTGATCTCAACAAGGTGTAACAGTTCGACTTCACATGGCCGCGTTATCAATGCTGGAGTCCCCAAGGTAGTTAGCTGGGCCCCGTTCTTTACACCCTAGACTCAGCAGACATGCTTTCAAACTGTCAGCTCACAACCTCTACATTTGCTGACGACACCAAAATACTTAGCCGATCTAGATGCCCATCAAAGGCAACAGACAAACTTACCTGCCATCTTAAAATAGTGGAAACATGGTTGGCGGACTGGCGCATCAAGATAAACGAGACCAAAAGCAGACATGTAGTGTTCGCTATTGAATAGAAAACCTGCCCACCCTGTACCCTGAACAACCCATTAATCCCACAAGCAGACGTACTAACGTATCTCGGCGTACGCCTAGATAGACGCCTCACCTGAATCCAAGAGGACTCATATGAAGCAGGCAATCTTCACTGGCTTTTAAACTGCAACTCTTCCCTTAGTCTGGAATATAAAGTACTCCTCTACAATAATGCGCTGAAACCCATCTAGACATACGGCTTTGAACTATGGGGAAACGCTTCAAAAACCAACATTGAAATTATACAGCGAGCTCAATCAATGATTCTGTGAACTATCACTGGGGCACCATGGTACCTACGCAGCGAAAGCATCCACAGAGACCTCCACATAAATCTTGTCAACGACGAAATTCAGATTAAGAAAAGTAAACACAAAGCAAAGCTTGCCGAACACGAAAATTCTCTCGCGAAGTCGCCTCAGCGAGTCTGCAGTCATAGACGATTGAAGCGCAAAGACTATCAAGCCCAGCAAAGAAATCCTAGGGCCGTCTATAACTAATACAATTACTCTACATTGTGAATAATCTAAGTTATATAATAAGAATTAAATAATTATTGTTAGTCTCATAATAAGAGAAGATCCAAAAAATAATGCAATAAGTATAAGAAAAACAAGTAAGGGAAGCAGCAGTCGAGTTTCCCGACTGCAAAATACCCTGTACCGTTAGACATGCTTACAATTTATTTATTTAGTATCAATAAATAAATGAAAGAATATTCTATTATAAATAGAAAATAAATTTCGTGTGTCATAAAGCCATACACATTTCGCTGCCAACGTCGCAGTCGGCGTCGCGAAATGCGTATTTTGCTGCGCTTCTGCTTTCCTTGCCATAGATTTTGCCTGTGGCATACCTTCCGTGTTTCTTATCCGATTTGGTTCAAATTAAAAAATTAGATAGCTTTTAAAAGCACCAACGCATATGCCGAATTGCACAGCATTAGGTTAATAATTGTGGGCGTGGCAGTTTTTTGTGATTTTCGGTGTAGCGGGGAGTGATATCAAAATAAAACAACAAACTTGTACTGCGTATGTTAATTACCTATCCAACGATATATGGCACATGTCTGTAGCTCTTGTAGTTTCTGAGATCTAGGCGTTGATACGGACAGACAGACGGACGGACGGACAGACGGACGGACAGACGGACGGACAGACGGACATGGCTATATCGACTCGGCTGTTGATGCTGATCAAGAATATATATACTTTATGGGGTCGGAGATGCTTCCTTCTGCCTGTTACATACATTTGCACCATATTATGATACCCTTTTCACCCATTTTTAATGGGTACAGGGTATAAAAGAGACGGATGGAGCAGGTGCAGAGCATGCCGACATATATAAGCGAGTTTGTGGAAATTCTGGATGGTCTAGCTGGAGTTGGAATAGAGCTAAACCACGAGTTACGAACTATCGTACCATTTGGAAACACGAGATCAGTTGCCTTCGCTTGAGATTCTTACCATAAAGTTGAAGGAAGAGAGCAAAAAGCAATAGCAGAAGAACGAATCGACAATATTAAGGCATTCGCTGCGACACAGAGGCAAATCTTGCAGACGAAGACGTATGGGCAAAAGAAACGAAAGAATATCGTTTGCTTTAGGTGTGGTGAACAAGGGAACATTAAGTTCCATTGTCGAAGTGCGAGCGAGGGAGACAGCAATCGCACGGTGCCATGAATGTGGTAAATCGCCAAAGCAGTCTGCTAATGCTTGTGACGTCAACAACTTAAAGAACTCGATGTGTTGCAAGGACTGGCCGATACTGGATTTCTTCAAGCAGAAGGTATAGGTGACGTCAAGATTCAGACAGATTTGTGCATTGACTCTTAGGGGACAAAGTTGACGGGAAATTTCATGTCCGTCAGAAGTGCTGTGCAGAACAGGGCAAGGTGACATTTGACATGGTGGTGCAGAATGGAAAATGCGTAGTGAAAGCTAAAAAGATTTGCAACTTGTATTTATTTGAAGATGGCCAAAGCAAGTGTTTCTCCATGTCAACTGTTGATGGGATCTTGCTGCACAAGAGATATGGTCACATTAATTTCTAAAGCATGAAAGAAATGGTATCCAAAGGGATGATGGCGGCATAGAAAAAATTGGTTTGCCGGAAAATATTAACTGCAAAACCTGTATGGTTAGCAAGATCCATGTACAACCATGTTCCCAACGGCAACGTTTAATCGGGCTGTGGAGATTTTGGTGGATCAAGAACTCTAGGGGGATCCCTATAGGGGAATGGGGAAATAGTTATTAGGTGGCAGATTTGTATTTTCGTGAATAATAAGTGGGCCATTACTTGTATGGATCAAATGATTAGTTCTTTGTATGGTTGGTTTGCTTCCTGCTTGCTCCGTATCGTCTGGTTCGTTATCGTTCAGTATTGGTTTTTCCTCCTCTATTGTGTTCGAATTTTCATGGATATTGAATTAGTTCAGGGGTGTAGCACATTTGGTAAGGTTAAGGCTGAGATTGAGGGTAATCCGGGTAATAGGGATAACAATAATTTTATGGGTATTCGGGGTGTCTTTGGTGTCAGTTCCCGATATCTTAGTTCTTCTATACTCATTTTAGATTGTCCGCTGTCTGATGGTCTCTGTCTTTTAACAGGGTTATTGATCGGTGCGTTTAAGGCTGGGGGTAGTTATTCGGTACGCCTGCATAATTAGGTCCAAAACGGTTCTGGTCGAATATATTCTGTCGGTCAAAAGTTGGGTTTGGTTTGGGTGGTTGCATCATGGGTATGTTAGGTTGTGGGTCAACTAGTCTATGTTGGTACTGGGAAAACAGATTTGATTTAAACCTGGGTATATTTTTTTTTTTTTTTTTATTATTCCTTACGGTAGGAAAATTAAAATCTTCCGAAGATACCGCCTACCGCCCGTAGCTGGCATGGACGATTCATGATTAGTAGAGTTATGCCTACGTACTAAAAACAAAAACCTCCGTATGTTCTTCCGTCCTTTGCAAGCTCACCGGGACTTCCAGTCAAGTTATTTCTTCGGTGAGCAGGATGTGGAGCCTGGTTGTACTCCCTTCCTTGTTGATTGGCCTAGTGGCGCGCGTCCTTCATCCCTGGTGTCACTGGGTATTTGTTCTCCTGCCATCCTGTATTAGCCTTCGGATCTGTTAGCCATCTCGTCGGTTCGGATCCGCTTCATCATGTCTCGGATGATGTTGTGTCCTCGCTCCCAAGAGTCGCTGTTATCCATCATGGCCGCGATCAAGCCGCCAGGGCTGAGCGGGTCACCGATCAGCGCCCTTAGCTGCGCCCTCTCCTCCGTGAACCTGGAGCAGTGCATGAGTACATGCTCTGCTGTTTCCTCAGCATCGGGGCAGTAGAGGCATTGAGCTGCCTCTACGTGGTGGAACCGGAATAGGTTCGCCCGAAAGCAGCCATGGTCCGTGAGGAACTGGGTAAGGTGGTAGTCCAGTTTCTTGTGGCGGCGATTGGCCCACGTCGTTAAGTCGGGAATGAGTTGGTAACACCACCTCCCCCGTTGCGATGTTAGCCATCTGTTCTGCCACTCTCCCATCAGTCGCTCGAGCGCCTCCAGCCGTGTAGCACCTTCTCGTACCTGACAAATGGCTTTTATCTCCAGGTCGATTGGCGGCAAGCCTGCCAGTGCTAGTGCTGCGTCTCCGGATATGGTCCTGAATCCTCTGATGAGCCTAAGGGCCATAGACCGTACCACAGCCCGAGCTCCCTTCAAGTAAGTGGCTTTCTTGGTGGCGTTGCTCCATATTGGTGCTGCATAGAGCAGCGTTGCCTTGGCTACCGCTACCAGTAGTTTCCTTGCCGGGTAGTTTGGTCCTCCTATATTGGGCATGAGCCTGGACAATGACGCAGTTGTTATTGCTGTTTTCCTGCTTGCGTAGCTAGCATGATCTTTGAAAGCTAGCCTGTGGTCTATCATTACTCCCAGATATTTTAAGGAGTCTTGTGATGCCACCTGTGTTCCGTTGACCGTGATCACCATTCTTTCCACTTTCTTCCTGCTGCTTAGTAGGACTGCCTCGGTCTTGTGCGCCGCAATTGCTAAGCCGGCTCCCTCTAGCCAGTCGATGGCCATAGTAATTGTCACGTTGCACTTCTCTTCTAGGACTGCTATTGTCTTGGCCACTGCAGTTATTGCCACATCGTCCGCAAAGCAATGTAGCTCAGCCCCTAAGGGCCTGTTGATGCCCAGGATTCCATTGTACATAATGTTCCACAGGATCGGTCCAAGCACAGATCCTTGTGGGACCCCTGCAGAAACACTGTAGCATCTCGGATGCCCATCCTATGCATGGCGCTGAGTATTACTGGCCATCTAGCGGTGTTGAAGGCGTTCTTCACGTCCAACGTGACGATTGCACAGTACTCCTTACTTCCACCAAGCCATCTGTCACCATGGAGAGCATTCTCGGCGATGTTTCTCACCGCCATAAGTGCGTCCAGGGTGCTCCTGCCCTTCCGGAATCCGTGCTGCTGCGTACCTAGTCCGTTGCTGCTCTCCGTGATCACCTCTATTCGGGCATACAGGATGCGCTCGAATAGCTTGCCCACGATGTCCAGTAGGCATAGCGGGCGGTAGCTAGTTGCGGCGTGTGCGCTACTGCTGTTGGCCGCCATAGAGTGGTCTGCCTTGGGAATAGTTCTTCTACTATGCTAGCCAGAACCTCCGGGTCAGTTGGGGTTGCCTCTCTCTTCCTTAGCTTGTTGCCTACGAGATTGTAGGCAAGTCCCCAGGGCTCTCTATCCACGGTATCTAGTAGTTCCTTATAGGCCCGGGCTTTGGCAGCCAATATGCCGTGCTTAAGCTCGGAGCGTTTTCTTCTAAAAGCCTCCACGAGTTTTGCTTGCTGGCTGCTGCCTCTGGTTCGTTGCGCCCTTCTTCTTGCCATTAGGCATTCCGAGCGAAGCTTGCTTAAGTTGGCGCTCCACCAGTACACTAGTGACTTGCGTTGCTCTTTTTTCTTCCTGGGCATGGTTGCATCGCACGTTGCCTCGAGCATCTTCATGAGGTCGGTTGCCATTGAATCTGCGTGTTCATTTGGGATTCGTAACGAGTCGATTTGATATGACAGCATATCTTCGTCGATCTTCCTCGAGTCCCAGGCTTGCCCGACTGATCCTCTCTGCCGCCTCCAAGTCGTGCCCTTCGGTAGGATGCCGAAGGAAATCAGCGCGTGGTCACTTAGTGTTACAGTGTCGTGGACCGTCCAGCTCGCGTTGGCCACTAACGCTCTGCTGACGTAGGTGATGTCGATATAGGACGGGCACCTATCGTTGTTGAACGTTGGTTTGCAGCCGTCGTTTAGCTATACCAAGTCCAACATGAGCATTGTGTTTATTACTGCTCGTCCTCTGGGATTCGATATCCTGCTGCCCCATTCTACTGCCCATGCATTGAAGTCGCCCGCGATGATCTTCGGGCCGCGCCCTCTCGCGTGGCTGCCCAGTACTTCCATCATCTCCTCGAACTGTTCTGGGGAGTCGCTAGGGGGCGTAGCAGCTGTAAGTATGCACTCCTTTTATTCTCGCATATGCTATTCCGCGCATCGGGGACGCCGCCAATTCCTGAATGTGCAGGTTGCTGCAACACTTGATGGCTGCTTTACCGGTCTCGTCCATCCCCTTGCCTTTTGTCCTCGTTCGCCGCATCGCAGGCAGCAGTCTGATCGATCGATCTCCTTGCAGGTCGTTGCTCGATGTCCGTAGGCCAGGCACTTGTAACATCTCGTGGGCCGGACGTCCTGGATGATGCGGCACCTTGACCAACCCACGGTTACCGTGCCCTTCGCTAAGACCGCAATCGCATCATTAGTGTTCATCAGGACCGAGGCTATCTGAGTCCCATCCCGCATCCTACGTAGCCCTTTGATGTCCTCTAGTTTCAGCTGGATTCCTTGAAATTGGGAGACAAGGCAGCTGGTATTCTTTGCGCACCCGTACGAACCGAAGCCAAGTCTTTTAATGTTGCTTCCAGCTCGGTCTTAAATTTGGGGACGCTGTCGGGGCCTTTCCCGTCTACCTCCAGCAGTAGTTCCCCTTGCTGAGTTCTACGGACTTTGCGAACATGTTTGCCCAGTTCGCTGAGGTTCGGGTCCTCTTTCAGTTTCCGGAGCATTTCCGCATACGAGGCATCTCCCGTCTTCTTTAAAATAAGTGCCTCCGGCTTCTTCCTCAGGCGTTTAGGCTGCACTTTTTTCCACTCGCCTCCAGTGCTAGCCTCCTTGGCGACGGATGCATAGCTGCGCGGCTTGGACGTAACTTCTTTGGGTAAACCCTCTGAGCTCACCGCGGAGTAGTTGCCGCGCTTGGGTGCCTGTGCTTTAGGCGCCTGACCTTTGGGCATCTGCGCCCTTTGGCAGTTCCCTTGCTGGGGTAGCCTTTGGTCTAGGCTTTTGGGGCTCAGTTTGGGTAGAAGCGGTCTTCGAAAGCTTCCCTTTAGAGACTCCTTCGTAAAGCTCGATGGCCCTGTTGCTGAGAGCCGAGAGTTTTAGTAAATCACTCTTGTCGTCTATGATGACATGGCGCCGAACTTCGAACGCGGATAGTATCGCGTTGATTTTATTACCCATCCTGCCCAGGATGCTCCTTAAGTCTTCGTTTTGGAATCCCGCGGCGAAATTCAAAGGGCCTTATTGGCGATCCCGTCGGTGATTTCCTTCCTTTCCTGTGCGACGGCACGCTGATGACGTCCTTTGACTTGGGATTGCTGGTGTTGTTAGCGCTGCTGGCTACAGTGGCCGAGTTGTTCAGCTGTGCAGCACTGCGGGGGCTCGTCGGTATATCCTCCAACACAACCGCCGGCGCAACGGATCCCGCGGCTAGATCTAACGGCCCTATAGGCGATCCGATTGGTGATTTTCCTCCTCTTCGCCGTGCGACGGCACGGTGATACCGTCCTTTCCCTTCTGCATACTCCAATTGGTAGCGCTGCTGGCTACAGGGGCCGAGTTGTCCAACGCTGCATCCCTGCGGCGGCAAGTCGGTAAATCCTCCAGCACCACCGCCGGCGCAGGGGTCCGGCGTTCCTGCACCGTAGCTCCTCCTCCTTTTGTTGGGGACCTAGACATTCTGGAGCTCCTCCTGAATGGGTCTTCATCTGTGAGGGCGGGGCCCCCCGCTGATCTGTCCATTTAGCTCCCGATCACCAGATCTGGCAGCACTGTTGGTCTATGATGAGTTGTCAGCTCCACCGGCTGATTTAACAGATGGGCCTCCCACCGCGAAAAGTGCCACCAAAAAAAGAACAAAATGAGAAATTGTCTTTTGGACAATAATTCTTGTTTAAACACTTGCTTTTTGGTTTGGTTCGCTAGCTGAACCATTACACGTTCCCACGATGTAGTAAAGGCTTGTTATAGATGGGCTGACTCCGTATTTGCAATTTTTATCGCGCTGCGTTTGTAAACACGTCCGTATTAATCAAAAGCTTTTAAAGCTCACCAAAACCTGGGTATATGGGATGGTACGTAAGAATGTTTTTGGTGATAAGGTTAGTAAACGTTAATATAAAATGGAAGGTGTGCTATGTTTGTTTTACTTATTAATTTGAATGTTTTATGAATAAGTTGGTATCCTGTTTGAATTTGGGGCTGGTTCTAAGATTATCTTTACTTTGGGTTGGCATTTCGTAAAGGACTTTGTCTTGCAATATATTTATTAGGGATCTAAGGTCTGGGGTTTGTAGTATAGAATCAGTTAAGTCCTTAGTTCAATCCAGGTGGCGAGGTTGGGGACTCCAAGGGTTTGGATGACGTCACCACTAATGACAAAATGAAGTCGTTGCGGCTGATGAACGTGTGCAATGTGTTCGGGTCTCCATTAAAAGTTTCGACATGCATTTGACTCATATTCGAGTCGGATAATACTATTAGAGCTGGTGCTGCTACTGGCATTGTTTAGTTTTTATAAGCTTCAATCTTCACTTGAAATAAGATTGTGTTTTAGTTGGGCAAGGGGTTATGACTTTACTGTTTTTGTGGGATTCTGTTTTCACTGTCTTTACTTTACTTTGATTAGTTGATGTTTATTTTTTTTTTTAGCTTTGCTTTATTTATTGAAGCTTCTCCTTATGAGACTAACAATAAGTTTATAAATCTTAAAAAAGTACTTAACTAACTGTTATTAGTGCAACTGATATGGGTTTTTGTGGCCCTAATAATTAGCATTGGGTTGGCATATCATTACAACGAAGTCGGGTTCGGCTAGATAGCCGTGTTAAGTCTCTCGCAAGCCTGTTCGGAAGGACACGTAGCTTATTGCTATATTTTTCCATTTGTTTGGCTATTTCGTCTCTGACCGCGAGTATGAATAAATCCCTGTGTAGGTTATCACTTCGAACGTGCCACGGTGCGCCGGTGATGGTTCTCAGGATTTTCGATTGGGCTCGAGGGAGACAGCAATCGCACGGTGCCATGAAATGTGGTAAATCGCCAAAGCATTCTGCTAATGCTTGTGACGTCAACAACTAAAAGAACTCGATGTGTTGCAAGGACTGGCCGATACTGGATTTCTTCAAGCAGAAGGTATAGGTGACGTCAAGATTCAGACAGATTTGTGCATGTTGACTCTTAGGGACAAAGTTGACGGGAAATTTCATGTCCGTCAGAAGTGCTGTGCAGAACAGGGGCAAGGTGACATTTGACATGGTGGTGCAGAATGGAGAATGCGTAGTGAAAGCTAAAAAGATTTGCATCTTGTATTTATTTGAAGATGGCCAAAGCAAGTGTTTCTCCATGTCAACTGTTGATGGGATCTTGCTGCACAAGAGATATGGTCACATTAATTTCTATAGCATGAAAGAAATGGTATCCAAAGTGATGGATTGCGGCATAGAGAAAATTGGTTTGCCGGAAAATATTAACTGCAAAACCTGTATGGTTAGCAAGATCCATGTACAACCATGTTCCCAACGGCAACGTTTAATCGGGCTGTGGAGATTTTGGTGGATCAAGAACTCTGGTAGGGGGATCCCTAGAGGGGAATGGGGAAATATTTATTAGGTGGCAGATTTGTGTATTTTCGTGAATAATAAGTGGGCCATTACTTGTATGGATCAAATGATTAGTTCTTTGTATAGTTGGTTTGAAGATATTTCGAGTGATCATGTTTATGGATCCAGTGTCGATTAGACACATTAATTCACTATTGTTGTGTTTAAATAAAAAAACATATTGGCTTGATCCGATACTGGCTGCTACCTTTCCTGCTTGCTCCGTATCGTCTGGTTCGTTATCGTTCAGTATTGGTTTTTTCCTCCTCTATTGTGTTCGAATTTTCATGGTATTCATGTATTCCTGAGGATATTGAATTAGTTCAGGGGTGTAGCACATTTGGTAAGGTTAAGGCTGAGATTGAGGGTAATCCGGGTAATAGGGATAACAATAATTTTATGGGCATTCGGGGTGTCTTTGGTGTCAATTCCCGATATCTTAGTTCTTCTATACTCATTTTAGATTGTCCGCTATTTGATGGTCTCTGTCTTTTAACAGGCTGGGGGTAGTTATTCGGTACGCCTGCATAATTAGGTCCAAAACGGTTCTGGTCGAATATATTCTGTCGGTCAAAAAGTTGGGTTTGGTTTGGGTGGTTGCGTCATGGGTATGTTAGGTTGTGGGTGAACTAGTCTATGTTGGTACTGGGAAAACAGATTTGATTTAAACCTGGGTATATGGGATGGTACGTAAGAATGTTTTTGGTGATAAGGTTAGTAAACGTTAATATGAAATGGAAGGTGTGATATGTTTGTTTTACTTATTAATTTGAATGTTTTATGAATTAGTTGGTATCCTGTTTGAATTTGGGGCTGGTTTAAGATTATCTTTACTTTGGGTTGGCATTTCGTAAAGGACTTTTTCTTGCAATTTATTTATTAGGGATCTAAGGTCTGGGGTTTGTAGTATAGAATCACTTAAGTCCTTAGTTCAATCCAGGTGGCGAGGTTGGTGACTCCAAGGGTTTGGATGACGTCACCACTAATGTTTCGTTCGATGTGCCAAAAAAATGACTATTTTCTGCCGTTCGTCCGTAGTCTAGTACAGTGACAAAATAAAGTCGTTGCGGCTGATGAACGTGTGCAATGTGTTCGGGTCTCCATTAAAAGTTTCGACATGCATTTGACTCATAATACTATTAGAGCTGGTGCTGCTACTGGCATTGTTTAGTTTTTATGAGCTTCAATCTTCACTTGAAATAAGATTGTGTTTTAGTTGGGCAAGGGGTTATGACTTTACTGTTTTTGTGGGATTCTGTTTTCACTGTCTTTACTTTACTTTGATTAGTTGATGTTTATTTTTTTTTTTTAGCTTTGCTTTATTTATTGAAGCTTCTCCTTATGAGACTAACAATAAGTTTATAAATCTTAAAAAGTACTTAACTAACAGTTATTAGTGCAACTGATATGGGGTTTTTGTGGCCCTAATAATTAGCATTGGGTTGGCATATCATTACAACGAAGTCGGGTTCGGCTAGATAGCCGTGTTAAGTCTCTCGCAAGCCTGTTCGGAAGGACTATGTTTTTCCATTTGTTTGGCTATTTTATTAGTATGAATAAATCCCTGTGTAGGTTATCACTTCGAACGTGCCACGGTGCGCCGGCGATGGTTCTCAGGATTTTCGATTGGGCTCGTTGGATAATTTCTACGCTGCTGTTACTGGCGTTCCCCCACAGCTGGGAGCCATAGGTCCAGGTCGGTTTTAGGACGGAGTTGTACAGTAAGACCTTGTATTCTAGTTTTAGGGGAGAGCGTATACTAAGAAGCCAATGTAGACTATTAGCTATTAGTTTGAGGTGTGTTCTTTTTGCCTCGATGTGTCTACGCCAAGTGAGTCGCCGGTCGAGATGAATACCTAGGTACGTAACTTCATTTGATTTCGGTATAACAGTGTTATTTAACAGTGTCTGTTGAGGGTAAAAGTTACGTGTTTACATTTTTGTTCTTTGACTTTTATTCTCCAGTCGGAAAGCCATTTCTGTATATGTGCCAGATAGATAGCAAGTTGTGCTGTAGCTTGCCGTGGGCATTTTGAGAGGCTCAGGACTGCAGTGTCATCGGCAAATGTAGATATAGTTAGCTGCCTCGACGTTGGTATATCTGCTGTATAAAGCAGGTAGAGTTGGGCCAAGTACGCTGCCTTGAGGAACCCCAGCCCTCCTCCTTATTTGTGAAGAATTCGGACAGCCACTTTTCACAAGCCTCTTTTGAGTTCAACTTCACACCACCAAGGGCATTCGCCATGGACAGGAACAGGTGGTAATCACTTGGCGCTACGTCCGGGCTATATGGTGGATGCGATAAAACCTTCCATCCGAGCTCCCGTAGCTTCTGACGAGTCATCAACAAAGTGTGTGGTCTGGCGTTGTCCTGGTGGAACACTACACCCTTCCTGTTGGCCAATTCTGGACGCTTCTGGTCGAACGCCTGCTTCAAGCAAAACCTTGCTGGCCGTCAATCCCGGCTTGGCCACTGTTTGGGACGATTCCCCGGCCTTCGACCACGACCGTTTTCGCTCTTCATATTGTCGTATGTGATCCATTTTTCGTCGCCAGTCACCATCCGCTTCAAGAATGGGTCGAGTTCGTTCCGTTTCAACAGCCTATCGCAGGCGTTGATTCGGTCCTGAAGGTTTTTTTGCGTCAAATTATGCGGCACCCAAACATCAAACTTTTTTTGTATCCAGCCTTCTGCGGATGGTTCAAAATGGTTTGGTGACTAACTCCCATCTCCTGGGCGATGTGTCACGAGATGCCGTATGCCGG
>JAWNPU010000084.1:0-150000 GCA_035047325.1 Drosophila vallismaia
GTCTGTCTGTCTGGTCTGTCTGTCTGGTCTGTCTGTCTGGTCTGTCTGTCTGGTCTGTCTGTCTGGTCTGTCTGTCTGGTCTGTCTGTCTGGTCTGTCTGTCTGGTCTGTCTGTCTGGTCTGTCTGTCTGGTCTGTCTGTCTGGTCTGTCTGGTCTGTCTGGTCTGTCTGGTCTGTCTGGTCTGTCTGTCTGTCTGTCTGGTCTGTCTGGTCTGTCTGGTCTGTCTGGTCTGTCTGGTCTGTCTGGTCTGTCTGGTCTGTCTGTCTGTCTGGTCTGTCTGTCTGTCTGTCTGTCTGTCTGTCTGGTCTGTCTGTCTGGTCTGTCTGTCTGGTCTGTCTGTCTGTGTCTGTCTGGTCTGTCTGTCTGGTCTGTCTGTCTGGTCTGTCTGTCTGGTCTGTCTGTCTGGTCTGTCTGTCTGTCTGTCTGTCTGTCTGTCTGTCTGTCTGTCTGTCTGTCTGTCTGTCTGTCTGTCTGTCTGTCTGTCTGTCTGTCTGTCTGGTCTGTCTGTCTGGTCTGTCTGTCTGGACCAGACCAGACCAGACCAGACCAGACCAGACCAGACCAGACCAGACCAGACCAGACCAGACCAGACCAGACCAGACCAGACCAGACCAGACCAGACCAGACCAGACCAGACCAGACCAGACCAGACCAGACCAGACCAGACCAGACCAGACCAGACCAGACCAGACCAGACCAGACCAGACCAGACCAGACCAGACCAGACCAGACCAGACCAGACCAGACCAGACCAGACCAGACCAGACCAGACCAGACCAGACCAGACCAGACCAGACCAGACCAGACCAGACCAGACCAGACCAGACCAGACCAGACCAGACCAGACCAGACCAGACCAGACCAGACCAGACCAGACCAGACCAGACGACACCGTGGCGGCTTTTGCCTGCATACGCGCAGAATTTCCATGGAATAGTGAAGGCATGGCAACGGGATGGACTCCGTTGCTGAGTGAGGTGCTGGTGAGTGATCGCTGGCCGCGAACTGAGAGAGAGAGAGCTTTGAGTGAAAGGAGTGAGTGTGAGGTCTGGTCAGGCTCGGTGCTCTCGGGGGAGTTGAGTTCTTAGAGCGGCATTGAGCAGAACTTACTGTGCCTAAGAGAATGGATGCTACAACTAACCCTTCTCCTACAAATACAATATAACTATTCTAAGAGGTATGCTAAGATTTTTAATTTATTAATATTAAGGGAACGTTTTGCAGATAAAGTATGAGGTAAGAGGTTATAATTTTTACAAGTAGTGCGAAAGGGATCGTGTTCTGCGTAGTTGGATCTGCAAATAGGTAACCATAGGGGTCGGAAGGACCTAGTTTTCCTATTATGGATGCAAAAATATAGTTGTTTTAGAAGGTGTTTGGAATCAACCATGCCATGGATAAGCATATGTAGAAACATGACCCCAGCACAGGTTCGGCGCTCCTTCAGAGGAGGTAACTTCAATAATTTAAGCCTGCAACGGTACGGCAGGAGACGATTATCAGGATCCCAGGTTAAGTTTTTTAGTGCCAATAACAGACCACCGACTTAATCCTATTTTGGTGAGAGGAGTATTGAGGACTCCAAAAGCACGAGCAGTATTTAAGGATAGATCGAACTAGACCAGACCAGACCAGACCAGACCAGACCAGACCAGACCAGACCAGACCAGACCAGACCAGACCAGACCAGACCAGACCAGACCAGACCAGACCAGACCAGACCAGACCAGACCAGACCAGACCAGACCAGACCAGACCAGACCAGACCAGACCAGACCAGACCAGACCAGACCAGACCAGACGACACCGTGGCGGCTTTTGCCTGCATACGCGCAGCATTTCCATGGAATAGTGAAGGCATGGCAACGGGATGGACTCCGTTGCTGAGTGAGGTGCTGGTGAGTGATCGCTGGCCGCGAACTGAGAGAGAGAGAGCTTTGAGTGAAAGGAGTGAGTGTGAGGTCTGGTCAGGCTCGGTGCTCTCGGGGGAGTTGAGTTCTTAGAGCGGCATTGAGCAGAACTTACTGTGCCTAAGAGAATGGATGCTACAACTAACCCTTCTCCTACAAATACAATATAACTATTCTAAGAGGTATGCTAAGATTTTTAATTTATTAATATTAAGGGAACGTTTTGCAGATAAAGTATGAGGTAAGAGGTTATAATTTTTACAAGTAGTGCGAAAGGGATCGTGTTCTGCGTAGTTGAATCTGCAAATAGGTAACCATAGGGGTCGGAAGGACCTAGTTTTCCTATTATGGATGCAAAAATATAGTTGTTTTAGAAGGTGTTTGGAATCAACCATGCCATGGATAAGCATATGTAGAAACATGACCCCAGCACAGGTTCGGCGCTCCTTCAGAGGAGGTAACTTCAATAATTTAAGCCTGCAACGGTACGGCAGGAGACGATTATCAGGATCCCAGGTTAAGTTTTTTAGTGCCAATAACAGACCACCGACTTAATCCTATTTTGGTGAGAGGAGTATTGAGGACTCCAAAAGCACGAGCAGTATTTAAGGATAGAACGAACTAGACCATCGCTTAATAAAGGCTAAAATTCCTCGGTCTTTATTCACTGTCACAGAAATGTAATCATTAAACTTAAGTTTATGATCCAAAAGAACTCCAAGATCATTGATTGTGGAAACACGATCATGGACGTGATTTCCGAGAGAGTAAGATACAATAAGCGCTACACTGCGATGGAATGTCATAAGTTTGCATTTGGAGCAGTTTAGGAACAGAAGATTACTTAAGCACCACGTATAGAGTCATCTAGGTCTAGTTGCAGATGCCTGTGCAGGAAATGTTCCGAGAAGGAATAGCATAACTTGACATCATCAGCATACATAAGCGTAGAGGCATAACTAATCACATTGGGAAGATCGTTTACAAAGAGTATAAACAAAAGTGGTCCTAGACATGTATGACCTTCGACTTGGTATATTTAAATAGGACACGCCGAGTTTGATCTGAAAGGTAGGAAGCAACCCACACAGGATATTTGGTGGAAAACCAATGCGCGAGAATTTCCGTAGCAAGAGCTGATGATTAACTGAATCAAATGCTTTGCTAAAGTCAGTATAAATTACATCAGTTTGCAAGCGATGTTGAAAACCTCGGTTGATTATTGACGAAAATTTAAGTAGATAGTTGTTGTCGAGCGAAGCTTGACAAAACCATTCTGTGCTGGTGAGGTTATGCTCTTGCATGCATGTTGCAGCTGCGATGTAATGAGTTTCTCAAGAAGCTTGGAAATCGTGGAAAGCTTAGCAATGCCGCGGTAGTTCTCAATGGAAGCCTTCAAGCCTTTTTGTATGATTCATTGCGTATAATGTATGGATTCATTCCAATAAGTTAATAGTGTAGTGAGAGGGTGTTTGCTCCAAGGATAGGTTAAATAGTATAATGAGAGGAAAGAGCCGTAAACACATCGTGACAGTGGAATTTAGAAAGGGAAATGTTATATATGTAGGGTAAGTGATATGGATAGTTAGAGGAGGGATCAAATGAATCATATGAGTAGGTTGATTGAAAAAATGACGCAAAAAGATTAGCAATACCGAGATGTGAAGAGTCGGAAATATTGGATTTACGTTTAAAGTTTACAAAAGAGTAAAAAGAGCTTGGATCATTTCGAAAATTAAGTTTGCATTTTGAAATATTATTTTTAAATAGTTGATAGTTAAGGTCAACAAACTGGTTACGGATTAGAAGGTAATTAGAAAAATGTAACAAGATTGGAGACTTTAATGACTTTCTGTAAGCTCTAGATTTCCTATTTTTAGAGGAAAGAGAGGTGCTTATTAAACCATGGAGGTTAAGACTTTGATGAAGTCAATGTTTCAGGGAAAGATTTATTTATGGCGCTATGAATTACTTCATAAAAGGAGTCGGTAAAATCATCGATATTGCTGAAATTAGAAAGATAACTCCAGTCAATATTAGTCAGGTGATTTCTTAGGTCCCAATGGTCGATCCTTTTAAAGCATTTTTAACGAGACTGCGTGTTATTACTGGGAGGGGACTTCAGGAGAGTCAATAATTAGCGAAACTAAGAGTCTTGGATGGTGAGAGTCCTCAGGAGTAGATAAGGGAGGAGACCTATTATGGCAGAAGAATTAGCATTTGAGAAAATGAGCCTGCCACGGGAGTTCCGTATAGGGTTAAGTTGGAAAACGGCAGAGTCGGCTTAGCCATCAAGGAAGTCATTTTGGTTAGTGGGTAACAGTGAGTTATCATCGTCTGAGTTGATCCATGAAATGAGGAGCAAATTAAAATCACCCATAACTAGAATAAGATCAGAATCATTTAGCAGAGACAAAACTAATTTAATGGCAGTTAAGTGGTGCATATAAATGAATGCATCACACAGAGGCGGAATGTAATGAAATGTAACAAGTAATGAAAAGGTTAAAGGACTCAGAAGCAATTTTAAAGGCTAAAAATTCAATTCCGAAAGGATTACTAATAGTGATACGTTCCACTGAGTAAATGTTGTTTACGGCAATCAGAACGCCATCTCCCAAGGTTGGGCTATCTTCCCGATAGACAGTGTACTTCGATACAAAAATTTCATTCAAATAAAGTTATTTTAAATGAAGATATGCTACGTTTATGTAACGATGGTTATCGATATGCGACGATCGATGGTCATCGCAAGGGGTGGCGTCGTGAGCGTGGGCAGAGGAGGAGGAGTCAGTCGAGGAAGAAACGAGCGAGTTGAAAGTTGGGAAATAAGAAAAAGATCGTCAAGCTGAAAAGTCGTCGTGTCCGGAGTAAGGCAAAGTTGTGTAGTCGTCGTATGTCCGGAGATCAAGAAGTGTTGGCACGAGTCATCTAAAAAAAATCAAAACCTAAATAGAATAACCAAACTATTATAATACCAAATATTATTAAGATAAACAATTGTGTAAACAATAAATATCCTACATTTATGTTTGAAATTAAATTTGGTCACAAAAAGTTCTGAACGAGCTATACTAAGATTATTTGCAAGGTGACACCTAACGTCATCTGCAGAGCCGTCAGGCATCAGCCGCGATACAAAGATGGATTTGGGGGGAGCCACAGCTCTCAGCGTAAGTCCCGAAGATCTCGATTCAGGTGGTACACCCGTCAATGGCTTTGGTGATATTACCACGGGCTGGCGCGCGGCAGGAGGTCGTAATGATGGAGCAGCAGGCTGGCTTGGTGATATGACGGTTTAAGATTGTCAAGCATAGGACCAGGTGGGAGATTCCCACTGGCAGGTTCCGGAGGATCAACTTTTAAAGCGGGAAGACCCGGTTTATGAAAAGCTAGGCTGGCTGGCTGTTCGCCAGGGGCATTATCCATAACATAACTTACTGGCAAATGTGTGGCTGGAGTGGTACATATATTCATATGCTGGTTATTGTTAGGGATTTTCCGGCGTGACGATTCTCTTTAAGGCCCAGAAATAGAGATTCTAGGTTGAGAAACTGCTCATTAAATGCGGCGAATTGTTTTCGAACCTCCCGGAAACCATCTCTTTGAGATACAAATTAAAGACATTTAGTTAATAAAAGAAAGAATGCGCTCAAAAACAGATGGTCCAGCGGATGTACCATGAAGAGAGTTATCCAACGACAGTAGCGTGGGAGCGGTTTCGGCGTAAAGCAGGAGCAGCAGCAATCAAGAGTGAGATGAATAAGCTCCACAAAAAAGGGGGAGTGTGATAAAGAGACGTGAGCAGCTTGTCGTAACAAAGCAAAGCAACGATTTTAGGTTACTTCGTTGTTGTTTGCGGCACACAGTTTTATCGCGTTAAACATAAACAAAGAATAGACGTTTAAAGTAAAACTTTCCCAGGTCCCCAGGAAGTCGCCTGTTGAGCCTCCTTTATGGACGAGGTCTGGTAAGACCCTTAGCGAGTCGGTTACGATGGCGCTCCAGTCGGTCGTTGTAGCGGCTGGAGTGGAAATTTATGGTCTCAAAGACCGTGAGCAGTTTTAGGTCACTGTGGAGGGTGGTGTTCCTCACATACCACTCGCAGCCAGTGATCGTCCTTGCCATTTTATTTTGGATGCAAATTTGGCACGCATACCTCCAAATAGGAGCTATGATTTGATTGACCTGGCCGCACTTAGGCCGGACCTGGTGTGGCGCGTCGAACGGAATAGTCGCATTTTCATTGTAGATGTGACTATTCCGTTCGAAAACGGGGCCGAAGCATTCAAGGCTGCCAGGGAAGAAAAAGACAGAAAATATGCTCCCCTGGCAGAGGCCCTTCGCGCCCTAGGTCACCAGGTGAGCCTAGAGACGTTCATCATCGGAGCCCTGGGCACCTGGGATTCCCAAAATGAACGGGTGCTCAGAGCTCTGGGCGTCTCTAGGTACTACGCCGGCCTGATGCGCAGGTTAATGGTGGCTGACACCATCAAGTGGTCCCGCGACATCTATGTGGAACATGTCACGGGGACGAGGCAGTTCGCCGAGGAGGCGCGCGAAGCGATCCCATAAACTGTGGAAAAAAAAAAAAAAAAAAAAAAAAAAAAAAAAGAACAAATTAAAATAAAAATACAAAAATCAGAAATATACCAACTGAAACTGATACCAACTAATCAGTGAAAAAGGAAAAAAAAAAAAAAAAAAAAAAAAATAAAAAAACAAATTAATAAATAAAAAAAAAATCTTGCTGACACGCTCGGGGGGGCTACCTGCCCGCCTCGGGTGCCACTCGCTGGCCATAATGGTTTCTCAGCGACAGTTTGCTACGCGGGCCCATGAGCCAGTAGTGCTTTGGAGCCGAGGCCCGTATGCGTATTCTCATCTCACTCACTTGCTTCGAGAAAGTGAGCCGACGGTCGAGTATGACTCCCAGGTATTTGGCTGAGTAAACCTGTTCCACAGGGGTGTCATCAATGAGTAATGCTGGCGGCGTTCTCCGTTTGAGGGTGTAGCAAACATTCATGGACTTGTTGCCATTTATGCTAATATTCCATCTCCTAGCCCAGTCGGTAAATCTGGTTGCGTAGTTCTGGATACCGTTGGCGGCCTCCTGCTCGCACCTGGACCTGTACGTTATGCACACGTCGTCGGAAAATGTGGCCAGCATTGACGTTCCGTAGAGACTGTAAGCCGGGCGCGGCAAGGCTATACAGGCAGTATAGTAGCGGGCCTAGAGGTACTCCAGCTGCCGCATTATACTCGGTTGAGAGCGCAGAGTGGAACCGAACCGCAAATCTCCTATTCCTAAGGTACGACGCCAGGAGACATTAGTAAGGCACAGGCAGGGTACTTTAGATTTTAAGTAGCAGACCAGGATGCCACACACGGTCAAACGCCTCCTCATCGAGAAAAAGAGCGTTGCAGTATTCATCACAGTCGAAGTTGCTCCACCGTGCAGTGACCAGCACGGAATCTGAACTGGTGATCTGGCATTATTCCCTGGGCATCCATAAACCTTACCATCCGGGCGGCAATCAGTCTCTCAAACACCTTTGAGATCGATGGGAGGAGACTGATCGGCCGGTAGGATCCAGGGTCCTTTTTAGCGGATCGCTCTGCTCGGTAGGGCCTTTAGAGTGGCGTTGCATATTGCATCTTGGCCTGGTGTTCTTTTAGAGTTTTGCTGGGCAATAACATCAGCTATCTCACCAGGATCGAACGGTTGGATCGGCATGTCCATTTGGCGAGCCTGAGACAGCTGATCGTGAGTCTCTTCAACCTGCTGCGGACTGGCGAAGTTAAAAGGTTGGAACCGCTCAGCCAGGTGTGCGACAAATCCTTCCGCTTGCTCCAAATCAGTTCGGCACCATGCACGGTTGCTGTTCACCAAAGGTGCTTTCCTTAGGCAACGTCTTTTGATCGCACGTGTGGCCTTCCAGAGCAAGTGCTTCGCGTCGTGCTGTCGTCGAACCATGCTGCTTTGTGTTCTACCAGTGCACGATGGAGGATAGAGTTCGCCTGTAAAAATGAGCTTTGTTCTATTATAACACATTTGTTTTTGTAGAACCATGGTTAAACTTTTTCTTTATATTTTTTATTTTGTATAATGAGGATGTTGCTTTGAGTGATTTTGAGTTCTGTTGCTTTGTTGCATGATTTGTATAATAAGACTGTATAATAATCTCGTGGTGCTGTTTTTCGTTAAAGTTGATTGATGATTGATTTAGAAATTGTTGAAAACTCAACGAGAAGGATAGCAACGCTGAGAGGAAGAAAAAGTCAGTTGATCGTGAACAATAGTGAAAGAAAGTAGATTGGAAAAAGCGAATAAAGCAGCGTCGGCAGTTGAGCAAGATTTGTAATTTTTAGAGTAATTAGTTACTAGTATAAGCATTTGGATTGAACCATTAATAAACATATTACATTAATAAACATCTTATATACATTGTGTGCGTTAATAATCTGTTTTGGATTATGATGTAGCCTAATTTGTTTAAAACTATGAGGAATAGTGTTACAGATAACGGGGATCCTTGTGGGATGCCGTTGTGAAGTTGCACTTCGTTTGACAGTATGTCGTTTACTTTAAACACGAATTCTACGGTTTCTAAGGTAGCTGTGTATTAAATTGGATATTTTTGGGACGAAATTCCATGGTTGCAGTTGTGAGTTGTTATTGCAGATGTAGCAATAGTGGGTCTATTGTGCATCTGTTTGATTTGTATGCATACTGATTTGGAGAAAGGAGGCGTTCTTGATTGGCAAAATTTCTTGACATAATATTTTTTGGTATATTTTTTTTATTGATATTTTTCTAAAGTTTTGGATATGCATGATATAAGTGATATTGGGCAGTAACTGTTTAGTAGGTTTTTGGTTTTTGTTCAGTGGAATTATCATTGCAGTTTTCCATTTTTGGGGAATGATGCTAGTGTCTAGTATTTTATTGAAAAGCTCTAGAATTTTATTTGTTATGTAAAAACTTCCAAATGTTTTTTAAGTATTTGATAACTTATATCATTGACTTTATTAATGAGTCTATTTATATGATGCGACTCAAGTCTGACCAAAGAATCAGACTGCATTTGTGTGCACATCATCATTAAAAAATGTTAAGCGATATCTGTTATCTTTATGTAAGCAATATGAGAACAACACACAGTGCACAGTAGTCTGGCTTGTATGGGAGAGCGGCCATAAATACTTCCCATGCAGCTAGAAGGCTAAGATTTCGTTTTAGGCATCTAATATAACTTTAAAAAACTTGGTGAAAAAATTTTTAAAATTGGAACCTTTCTTTCCCCAGAAAAAAACAGAAACCCGTTTTTCGAGCACCTATTAGTATGCAGCAATTTTTTAATGGGATTTTAAAAGGATTGAGGAATTTTCCAAATAATCATATTTAAATTTGTAAAGAGTCTAAGGGGCACGTAAAATGTAACGAAAAGGCTACTATCCGCTAAGTCGTTATATAAAACCATTTTTACATATTTAGCATGAGCCGTGCTACCATCGAACCCCCACTTTCCTATTAATATTAGGTTCTATACCGAATCAGTATCAATATTTTCGCAACTTCCTTTTGAAGCTGCAGTATACGTGTCGCTGTGTGATTTAGTAAATTTTTGAGTTCCTTTTTAGCTTGGGATTCGCTTATTATAATACCATCTGGGTAGCATACAGACTTAGCGAAAAGAATCTTTTCGTAGCTAGGTAGTAGACTAAATGCGGCCTTGTCGTTTATTAAAGATCGAATTAACAAGTATTGATGTTTTGTTAAATTCATATCAATCAAAAGTGCCAAGACTTCGTCAACATCTGCCGGGAAGTGCGCGTGGACATCAGATGAGGGCAAAGCGGAAACAGCAGTCTTGTCAAGTTTTGCTAGCTCAGCTACTCGTCGCCGCTTCGTCCTTTTGTTTTTGGGCGCCCACGATCGGCACTCGTAGGTTGAGGAGAACATGTAACAACTGCAATAGTTTCCTTATTATTCAGCCAATTTGATTGATATTGGTTAATTAAATTCTTATTAAAATCTTAAAATCTTATTATATTATTATTATATAAATACTAGACTGACCCGGCAAACGTTGTTTTGCCATATAAATAATTTCCTAGTAA
The DNA here is from genome assembly GCA_035047325.1 of Drosophila vallismaia. Lineage (NCBI taxonomy): Eukaryota > Metazoa > Arthropoda > Insecta > Diptera > Drosophilidae > Drosophila > Drosophila vallismaia. The sequence continues at coordinate 10,035 of JAWNPU010000084.1, forward strand.
TTTCTAGTGCAGACAAAAAACAGCTTACTTATTGTAAGTATGTATGTATGTTAGAATGTGTATATTGTATGTGTGTAAGTATGTGGAATATGCGTGGAATAAGCATAGAGCGCTGTGAACGATGAGGGAATATAAAAATAACAAAAGGCAAACATTATTTTTAAGTTATTATAATTTATTCCTTAAAATTATATATCACTAATTAAACAATTACGACAGTAACACTATTAAACAATATCAATCTCTTAATGCAATAGCGTGAACAATATTTTTTGTTAGTCCATCTTTAGCTAACACAAACAAACTGGATGGTTTACACACTCAAGAGCATGCCACGTATAATTGTCCGTGTGAAAAACATGATGTTCTCAAATCTAATCCACCTTGGGATTTGTTGATAGTCATTGCAAATGCCAATCTAATCGGAAACTGAATACGTTTGAATTGAATTGGCACATCTGTGGGTATAATAGGAATCCGTGGTATGAGTATATTTTCACCTCTGAACTTGACATTTAAAATCCTGGCTTCGATCACGTTTTTCATTAATTTTTGAATGACTAATCGCGTAGCGTTGCACAGTCGGGGCGGGTTCAAATTACGAAGTAAGATAATTGGAGATCCAACCTTTAATTGTAAAATATGCGGTGCCATGCCTGGCAAATCCAGTGAGTTCAAAAACTTTGTGGGAAAATTTACTGCTTCGCTGTCGTCGCAAACTATATCAATAGATTTATATGATACCAAGTTCCCTTGTAATTTTTCAACATTACGCCACAATGGAGATGATTTTATGCAAGCGTTGATCTCATCAGCGTATGTTGAACGTGGAATGACTGGAAGTGTTTGTCTGAAATCACCTGAAAGGACCAACAGAGTTCCACCAAATAGTTTGTCACTGTTTTTAATATCCTTCAATGTCCTGTTCAACGCCTCAAGTGAATGTTTGTGTGCCATAGTTCATTCATCCCAAATAATAATTTTGCACCGTTTCAGCACAGTGGCCATGGACGATTGTTTCTTAATGTTGCATACTGCGTCGGGGTTATTCTGAATATTTAGTGGCAGCTTAAATACTGAATGAGCTTTTCTACCTCCATCCAATAAAGTTGCTGCAATGCCCGATGATGCAACGGCCAATGCGATGCCATTATTTGATCGTATTTTAGCAAGTATTAGCGAAATAACGAATGTTTTGCCAGTTCCACCCGGTGCATCCAAAAAGAAGAACCCACCTTGTCCAGCTGAAACTGCGAGCATAATGCGATCATAAATGGTTCTTTGTTCCTCATTCATTAGTGGGACATTGCAGGCAACAATCGCTGCCATTTCTACAGTACTGTACTGAAGTTCACGATTCATACCGAAATTACTAAGTGGTAAGTTGGCAATGACAATGCAAAGATCCTCGATAGCAATCAATGCTTCATTGTACATTTCGTGGCTGAATGTTATGGTTAGATCGTGGCACCGTATACGATGTTAATGCAATATATCATCAGTCATTGAATCTTTGTGATTTTCCTATAATATCTGTGCTCGGGCTGGGAAACATGTAGTCAATACTATAGCGAATAGTAGAGGAATTTGTACTGCTGTACAGTTCAATGCTGCTTCAGCAAGCATGCATTCCCACTGGTTGTCGTCTTCCAGCAAGCTGAGTGCAAGGCATGCATCTTTATACGTTGGATATTGTTGACCATTCACTTTACGTATATCTTGAAATGATAATGGGCCAGTAACATTAACCAACTACAGTCGAAGATAAAAGCACCCCGTGTGTCTTGGATTGACTGTAAATAATCGCCCCAAGGCGTTTGACTTAAATAAATTGAGACATGCAGCAACTGGTGAGCCTTGTTTGCAGGGGATCCATGTTTTTGATTGAGTCCATGTGAAATAGCGTGGTACTTGTGAATAGAGTAATGTTCGTGCAAAGGCACCAAAATCATCCGCACGATTACACAATTCAAAAAATGCAGTGAGTGTAGTTTTAGGTGGATTTATTGCACGTTCAATCGCTGTCTCGTTAGTGAAAAAAAAACGCTGACCGTTTTCAAGATGGATGGCCAACTGAACAACTGCTGGATCCCGGTCATGAATTGGAAAACCAAAGATACGCCCAGCAGCTTCATTGGAGCTGATGTACCGACCAATTTGGTAGAGCGTTATTTCATCGTTTTTATTCAGTCGAGGAGCATTCACATTAGTATTTTCCACTCTAAACACAGCCATATCACTGCCTTTATGGACATACTTGCAAATGTATTTAATGCTCTTCACAGAACTGCAGAACTCAACATTAATATGAGCATTATATGTCTTGCTCAGCAGAGGCGAATATGGCACCACCCAACGATTGTCAATATCAATGTCTCTGTTGATGATATTTTTAATAAATGATTGTCCGCCATTTTCATGATTTCTTCGACGATATATTGGGTATCCGTCGACATTTGTGACCGTATCATTGGTAAAATCTTTAGGGAAATTTTTAGTACATTTTCCATCAGCCATGCAAGGCGATGAACTATTAAGAGTACCACATGGACCATGAATCATGTTCGTTGTAACAATATCAAACAGCAGTTGGTCAGTGGATGGATCTGGAATTTCCGCATGTGATTTAGTAATGAAACTTATTAAAGACTTCAACTTTTGTCTGAACACACGTGCTGTAATGTCATGGCGATGTATTGCATTTTGGTCAGGCAGTAGCAAAGATGTAATCTCTGGCCATTTTGGATTACATGTGCGTGAACGTGATAAATAAACATGGTCGTCATGGAAAGTCAGAGCATCCTGTATATATTCTTGCATATGACGTGGACTGCCTTTGTACGATGATGGTAAAATGACATGGTTACCAATTTCGGCGACTTCGGCGTTGTTGATAGCGTCTCGCAAATGAATGTACTCTTCCGCGCGCAGCTTTTGTTGATTATATCGTAAGTATCGTAGTCGTTCGCTCTCAATCTTCGCGTACATGTCGACCATGAATTGTTGACAAAGCTCACGACATCATAAAATGACGTTGTCCAGGCCACGTCTAATCATTAATCGGTACGCATAATAATCATTTGAGCTAACGTTCTTGTTTGTTTGAGCTCCTGTAATATTTGTTCATAAAAATTAATTTAAATTTATTACGTTCAATAATTTAATTATTTTGTTAAATTATTAATGATCAAATTAACAATTAATGAAGTACCTCATACGGGATCTCTTTGTTTTATGTTTATCCAATATCCGTCTTGTCCCTTCCAGAATATTAGCGGATATTGGAGAGCGTCATATGAACGATGTGTGTCAGCAATGAACTGAAGATTATTATTTCTTCTACGAATCACAATTTCTCGTGCAGCTGTACAATCGTCAACCATGATTCCAGCAACATCATCAACAACGGGTGCATTGAATCTACGAATATGCTCTCCAGCTGGTGTTTTATCAGGATTAATGACGATAGAGTGATTATCACTTTGTAATTGGTGCATATGTGATTTGAATATTTTCAACAACTCGTTGTGCTCGTTTAAAAGAGCATCTAGCTCGCTGACGATGCGCCTGGCATAAAGTGAATCAAGGTTATTATAATCACAACGTGCATTCACGCGATTGGCAAGTGCGCTTCCGGAATCCTCGCCGCCCATAAAGTAGATTTGTAATAATTTATGTGGTTCGTTTGGCATTGGCAGCAGTGAGCCTATTTTATGATAAACTTGGCCTCTGATTTTGAATGTAGAATTGAATTGTTGATAATTTGCATTAGTATTTCGAACTATTTCTGTTGCTCCGAACGATGTCATTCGAAAGCATGAATTGAATCTTCGAATTGACTTCAGGAACACGTTAGAATCTGGATCCGTGCCGATAAGTAAGCCGTTCAATGGTTCAGGTGGTGTTTCAATTTCAGGTAGTTTCACTTTTCCTGACGCGCAACACATCCCAGCTGGCTCATTTTTGAATTTCAGAGCAGGACAATGCGGACATTCCTTGTCCATAGCACCAATTACCACTTTTGAATGAGCATAATATTCAATATCTGGCTCATACTGGAATGCTAGATGCAGGAATGAATCAGATATAAATGCTCGATGTACCTGTTGTCGGTCATTTGTTCTTCATCTATTGACTAAGAAACGGCGTGATTGTCATTGTTCTAATCTTCTGACTTCATTGCGTTCAGCTCGTGTATCTTCTGGCTTTTCTTGATGCAATTGCGCCATTCTGACACGTGCATCAGTATTTTGTTGCTGGATTTGTTATTCTGTTCTTTCGGATCTGCTATTTCGCAAGTTTCGAGCTTTACTTGTACTGCGGCTGAAATCAGCTCCTTTGCGTTTTCTTGGCATTGCTCTCTGTACAAAACATACATAAATAGAATTAATGAAATTATTTAATGATGAAAAATGTTTAAAAAAAAGTATACTTACAACATAAAATACGTTGTACACTGAGATAGCAAAATAAAAATTGTCAACGTTACTACTACACTTGACGCATTAACAATAATGATGGCCGACAACTGTGTAGGGAGTGAGAAAGAAAGAAGACCGAATAAATGTTGGCCGATTGTCATAGATACCGGATGAGGACAAAAAATTTCATCAAAATCGGTCAAGCCGTTTCGGACGAGTATGGCAACGAAAACGTGACACGAGAATTTTATATATAAGATAATATATAAAATAAAATATATAATATTATTAAAACTTTAAGTAAACATGAAAAAGACGCACACAAAAAGACACAATAGGGGTTGACGATAAGATTAATTTCACAAGAGAGAATTTAACAAATTAGTTTTATACGCATTTAAAGTAAATACCTTCAACTTTAAAATCCATTTTAAATAATTCAAATCGGAGCCTTTTTTCTAGACTTTGATGACTTTGAATTTGGATTGGGAAGTAAAAAATATGAGAGCAGAGCTGGCAATTTTGCAACGCAAATGAACACGTGTTAGCAACTTTGATGCTGATTTTAAAAAGTACCGTTTGATTCATACGAAAATCAGGTATGGGGCGACGAAGTGTCGACATTTTAGAGCAGAATTGGTTACTATTTGTGTAAATATATTTAAATAATTTTTTTTGATTTATGGCCCATGGGCCGGACCACTGTGCAACGTTAAAAAATCAAATGAAATCCAGACATATCATGAAATTTTTAGATCCTAAATCGGCTTAGTTCGTTGGCCTCAGAACAGGATGAAATCCATGTACAAAAAATGGTTAGAAATGAAAACAACGAAGTAAATTTTTCAATGTGCAAAATACCCGGGCATCATTTATTGTTATAAATTTAAAGCATTGAGTGTCTGAAGCGGCATTATCCTGAAAAATGTACGAGTGAGTTATTATGCTCCTATTGCAATAAAAACAACCATAGCATGTTATACGAGGTGTGTTCAAAAAATATCGTGAATTTTGTGTTTTTTCAAAAATTATTTATTTATTCATGAATATGTATTTTGTCCCCTTCAAAGTAATCCCCATGAGATATTATGCACTTGTGCACCCGGTTTTTCCAATCTTCGAATTACTTAAAAAAATCATTTTTTTTAACTTGATCAGCTCCTCCTTTGATGCCGTCTTTATCTCGTTAATCATAGCGTAACGTCGTCCTTTCATGGGCCTCTTCAGTTTAGGGAACAAGAAAAAGTCAGAGGGGCCAGGTGTGGGGAATACGGTGGCTGCGGCATCATTAATGTGTTTTTTTTGGCCGAAAAATCGCGCACAAGCAACTATGTGTGAACAGGGGCGTTATCGTGGTACAAAAGCCAATTTTTGTTTTTCCACAAATCCGGGCGTTTCTGGCGGATTGCTTCGCGCAAATTGCGCATAACTTGCAGGTAATATTGACCTTTCTACCCTGTGGTAAGAACTCATGATGCACCACGCCCCTGCAATCGAAGAAAACTGTCACCAAAACTGTCACATTCGACTGAACTTTTTCGCGCGCTTTTTTCGGTCTTTATTCGTGCGGCAGCTTCCATTGAGTTGATTGAGCTTTGGTTTCCACGTCATAACCATAAACCCACGATTCGTCACCAATTATGACCCTCTGGAGCAAATTTGGGTCGTCGCGGACAGAGTCTAGCATCTCTTTAGCAATTTTCATGCGATGCTATTTTTGGTCGCAAATGAGCAATTTTGGTACGAACAATCGAAGACGACCCAAAATACGTGCAAGCAAAGCAGCTGTCAACAATTAAGTGAACATTCAAAATGACCGAGCTTGTCGGCATAAGTGACAGAAATGAGCACCAACATAAAGCCACAAAAACATCGAAATTTGATTATATTTAACCCGCGAAAATTCAAAATTCGCGATATTTGAACTTTGCTTTTTGAACACACCTCGTACATTAGAAAATAAAATGTAAATGCATTTGCACATGTATTTCTTCTGAATAAGGATAATTGGCAAAAAGTTTATTTTTTTTCTTTATCATTCTTATTATACCCTGTACCCATTGAAAATGGGTGAAAAGGGTATCATAATACGGTGCAAATGTATGTAACAGGCAGAAGGAAGCATCTCCGACCCCATAAAGTATATATATTCTTGATCAGCATCAACAGCCGAGTCGATATAGCCATGTCCGTCTGTCCGTCCGTCTGTCCGTATGTCTGTCCGTATCAACGCCTAGATCTCAGAAACTACAAGAGCTACAGACATGTGCCATATATCGTTGGATAGGTAATTAACATACGCAGTACAAGTTTGTTGTTTTATTTTGATATCACCCCCCTCTACCCCGCAAATCGCAAAAAACTGCAACGCTGTCCGTATCAACGCCTAGATCTCAGAAACTACAAGAGCTACAGACATGTGCCATATATCGTTGGATAGGTAATTAACATACGCAGTACAAGTTTGTTGTTTTATTTTGATATCACCCCCCGCTACCCCGCAAATCGCAAAAAACTGCCACGCCCACAATTATTAACCTAATGCTGTGCAACTCGGCATATGCGTTGGTGCTTATAAAAGCTATCTAATTTTTTAATTTGAATTAAATCGGATAAGAAACACGGAAGGTATGCCACATGCAAAATCTATGGCAAGGGAAGCAGAAGCGCAGCAAAATACGCATTGCGCGACGCCGACTGCGACGTTGGCAGCGAAATGTGTATGGCTTTATGACACACGAAACTTATTTTCTTTTTTAATAGAATATTGTTTCATTTATTTATCGATACTAAATAAATAAATTGTAAGCATGTCTAAGGGTACAGGGTATTTTGCAGTCGGGAAACTCGACTGCTGCTCCCATACTCGTTTTTTATTTAAAATCTGTCCGAATGGACAATCATTAAATGATTTGGGGGTGACATTGACTTAAGGGAGGTACATGGAATGTATATCTTATGAGTCTGACTTAGGTGTCTATTGGTGGGGGAGGTCAAGAGGGTGTTTCCTTTTCAGGCGTCTTAGCGATTCACTGTTATCTAGGAGCTTGATGGCCAGGTGGTTGGGGTGGTTGTCCAGTCTTTTTGTATATCTTTCGCTGAGTCGGGTGATCTTCTCTGCTACCGAAGAAATTCCAAGCTCTTTGTGGATTATTGAGTTTTCGTGGTACGGATGAGCGTTGGAAAATGTTCTCAGACATTTATTCTGAAACCGCAGTATTCTGATGCGGTTGGAACAGCTTGCCGTGCCCCACAACTGAATCCCATAGGTCCAGATTGGCTTCAGCACTACTTTGAAAATAAGCAGTTTGAGTTTTTCTTTGAGCTTCAGTCGTAGGTTGGCCTGGTTGCGCTTGTTGATCAGATGAGGGCGTCATGTGAGCCTACGGTCCAGGGTCAGCCCTAGATATTAGGTTGTCAAATATCTCCCTTCTGCTTTTTTGTCTTTTGAATTTCGCGGCTATATACAAAGCGCCACAGAGCTCGTTTCAGGCAACACTATACATAATTTGAAAGGTCATGACAAAACCTACAAAACAACGCTATGCATGATTAGTTTGGATACTGCGTTCAACAGTTATAGACGTGTAAATATGGAGTTCAACAACGCCGAAATTCGCATTATTTTAAAGTTTTTCTTCGTTAAAGGCAAATCCGCTAGAGAAACGTTCCGTAAGATTAATGGTGTTTTGGGGGATGGTACTCTATCACTTCGAACCGTGGAGGAATGGTTTCGACGATTCAGAGCCGGTGAAAACGACACCATGGAAAAGCCAGCCGGCGGAAGACCTGTGACGACAAATACTGATCAAATCATGGAATACATCCCATTCTTGAAGCTGATGGTGACTGGCGAGGAAAAGTGGATCACATACGACAATATCAAGCGAAAACCATCTTGGTCGAAGGCCGGTGAATCGTCCCAAACAGTGGCCAAGCCGGGATTGACGACCAGCAAGGTTTTGCTGTGTGTTTGGTGGGATTGGAAGGGAATCATCCACTATGAGCTGCTCCCATATGGCCAGACGCTTAATTCTACCATCTACTGCGAACAACTGGACCGCTTGAAGCAGGCGATTGACCAGAAGCATCCAGAATAGGCCAACAGGAAGTGTGTAGTGTTCCACCAGGACAACGTCAGACCACACGTTTCGTTGATGACTCGTCAGAAGCTACGGGAGCTCGGATGGGAGGTTTTATCGCATCCACCATATAGCCCGGACGTTGCGCCAAGTGATTACCACCTGTTCTTGTTCATTGCGAATGCCCTTGGTGGTGTGAAGTTGAGTTCAAAAGAGGCTTGTGAAAAGTGGTTGTCCGAATTCTTCGCAAATAAGGAGGGGGGCTTCTACCAGGAAGGTATTATGAAGTTTCCGTCTAGATGGGAACAGATCATCGAACAAAACGGCGCATATTTGAACTAAATCCGATCACTGTAACACTTTTTATAAAGCATTAAATAAAGAGCAAAAAAGCGGAAGGGAGATATTTGACAACCTTATATTTGGGAGTGTTATTCATAGGACTGATTTCCCCGTTGAGTGTGACGGGGGGGCAATCCCCCCTGCGTAATGCGAAGGTTGTGTGGGAGGATTTCTCCGCGTTGACCACGATGTTCCATCATTTCAGCCATGGATCTAGAGCATCCAGTAGTCTCTTTATGATGGCTGATGCTTGTGTGGGTTCTCCAGTGGAATGGCAGTCCAGACTCTTCCGCTGCAGGTACTTATAGAGCTTTATGCCTTTGGGGTTGTTTGTGCGGGACCCCCACTAGGAGTGTTTGGCGTTAAAGTCTCCGGCTGCTATAAAACGAGGTCCAAGGGACTCGAAGAAGTCCTGAAGGTGGGTCTCGGTTATCGAATATCTGGGTGGGAAGTAAACCGCACCAATGGTGATATTTCCCTGTGGGCTAAAAATCCTGGTCACGGGGCACTGAACCCATTCCTTCTGAAACGCGGGAAGTTCCGTGTACTGAATGCCACTTCTGATGAGCATAGTTGCTCCTCCGCGTGCTCTGCCAGATGGATTGTTGGCATGTGGCATGTGATCGTATCCGCTAATGTTAAAGTAGGATCTGGGACAAAAGTGGGAATCCGAAACTAGAAGAACATCAATATTGTCTGTTTTCATGAGATGCTCTACTTCGGCTTTGCTCTTCTGCAAGCCGTTTGCGTTCCAAAAAACTATATTAAGCCTTATTTGCATTACTTTCTGTTGAGGAAGGTAGCTATAAACTGCGTCATCTGTGAGAACAGCTGTGAGATCAACTTTCCCATCATCCTCATCCCGCGGGCAAACATCGTTTCAAGCTGGTTGGGATTTTGGGGCTTCGGTAGTGGTTTGAGGGGTTTGTTGGGGATTCCTTGGCTGTGTTGCTTGGTTTCCTAGAAGTACGTCCCTGTAACTCGTACCATTGATGATAGTTGGTATCTGGATGAGAGGTGACTCTGTACGACGCAGGGTGATCAGCTTGGCAATGTAAACAGCATGCTTTCCCGTCATCTTTTTTGGTGCATGACCTAGAGTCATGAGAATCACCACATTTCACGCAGCGATGTTCCAAGAAGCAGTAGCGCTGGGTGTGTCCGAACCCTTGGCATCTGAAACATTGTGGAACGTCGTTGAACTTCATTGGGGGCTCTACGGAGACGACTGACCTGCAGATCTTTTTTATTTTGAAAAGCTCTGTGTTGTTGCTCGCTGATTCGAGATTTACAAAAAAGATCCCCATTGGTTGTTTGGATTTCCTGCCAATGAGATTGTGCAGATCCCTCACAGCATGGCCGTATTTATGGAGTTCTTCTTTAATTTCAGTCTGGTCCGTTGAGTGGTGAAGTCCCTTGATGACCGCCCTGTACGCTCTCTCATCCTTTGGTTGGAAGGTGCGGTGCCTTTTGTTATGTGCCACGAGGTGCTGGCGTAGGGCTGTGTAGGACTCCTTGTCTGGCATCATTACGCGTACGTTATTATTTCTACAGGAAAGGGATAACGGACACGGTGGGACTCCGCCCCTGGCAGCCCGACCCGGCCCGTAAAATGCGCAGTCCACCAAGTCCCAAGTGCGGGCAGGTCGTAAAAAAAAAAAAATAAAATTGGAATAACAAAACAAAAAATTCCGAAAAATAATTCAAATTAACAACGAAAACCAAGTTCCTTGTTGATGAACGATTTTTCAATAATTTTTTGGCCAAAGCTTATGTTTAAATAAAAGTTAAAGATTAAAAGTTTCAATCATATAGAGCTTTGATGGTTCACAGAGCACAATAATATATGAAAAGGCGGCACAAAAATTAAAATTGCCGAAAATCAGGTGTGATAGTGAGATATCATCCACAAATAAGTATATATTAAAACACATTCTAATATTGTCTATTAAAAAGACAAATTCAAAAGTTAAGTTAAGTTAAGTCACACCGAGAGTGAAAAAAAATTTAGTAAAAAGAACTTAAAAAAAAGTCGTTCCCTATTAGTTATAAAGGAACTTAATAAGTCAAATAATAAAGTCCAAATAGATTCACATATCCCGAGGATAATAAAGTTGTAACGCTATTGTTTAAATTGAGTGGAGACAAGAAGTTATGGGATGGTCAAGAAAATAGAAGAAAGGCCGGAAAGTGTTTGGAACCCCTCAAAGCCTTCAATTTTTAACCATGCGGCAGAAACCATCTGGCAAAGAAATTAAATATTTAAAAATCTACAAATCTAAGTTTTTCTCATATGTCAGGCCATAGCTCACTAATTTTATGGAATCATTTTAATTATAATTGATTATAAATTATGTAAGAAAATTAATAAAAAAAAAATAAACTATACAGCTACAGAGCTTCTAAAGGAACGTAACAAAAAAGTGTAAGATTTAAAAAAAAATTGTAAAAATGATTTCACCCTCATGGCCCTAGCAGGATGTTCAAGTACCAACTTAAACATGAGAAATTTATGTTTTCTAAATTTACAAAATAGAATATGCTGAAGTCCACTTAATATGAAGAACTAAGAAATAAAAATGTAAAAAAGAAAAACTGGGCCCTGGGAGAACGTTTAAATGTTAAAATGAAGAAGTAGAAAATTGAACAAATAAACTACTGAACTGAACTAAAAGGCATTTTACAAATTAATGAAAAAGAGTCCCGTATAAAATTGAAAAGCTTTCGAAAAGAACATTTAATTAAATAGCAATAGTAAGTATAGCAATCCACACTTTTGTGGCACTTGCAAAAATATTCAAGCATTGAACATGAGCACAGTAAATATATATTGATAAAGACAGTGGCTGCCGAAATTTTATAGGATTTTATTGTTGTTTTACTGTATTGTTATAAAACTAAACCTAAAGCCACCGGAAAGCGGGGGCATAGCCCAAAAAATCGTATAAGCTACAAACTACAAAGAACCTAAAGCTATGTAGTAAACGATTATTATGTCACGACGAATAAAAAGGAACATTCGAAAGGAAGTCGGTTAAGGCCTTGTATCCGTTTTTATAGGCCAGGGAGTCTCCTTGAAGCCAATTCAACTCTGCCAGGTGAATCAGTGCGACATGGCTATCTGCTAATCACAGGTCTCCAAGCAATAAAGTTGATGTTTTTTTATCTAACAAGCATATAGGCTTCAGATTGTTACGTTGAGTGCGGCAAAGACCTGTGTCTCCATCATGAAGTCCCAGAGCTCAGGTGTCATGTGGGGCCAACTTGCATATTGACGCGTAGGTTGTTGTTAGCCTTCTTACATATAATTTTAATTCTAGGATACTCTATTAATCTAATTATAGATGCTTATCATAAGCTTACCATAGGTACCTCTGTGAGGTGTTCAATAACTACAGATCTTAAGTCATATTAATTATGTAAGCATTAAATTCTGCATTTCAGTAATAAAAATTTTTTTTTAGCCAATAGTGCCTTGTACAAGTGTGGAAGTCAACCAATTTTTTTTTAGTTGCTTTGATTTTATTTATTGTTTCTGTTAGTTGGTTAATTTGCTTCTGAGTTTCTAAGTTTATTAATTTTGACTCGGACATGGGAGCCTTTTTAAAATCAAAACCATCTGGAGTGCCAGCAACAACTTTCATACGGTGCCTAAAAAATGTAAGCACTTAAAAATGCTATGGTGTATTCTGAGAGTGGATAGAAGGCTTCTTACGCGATCTAAAATTTTTACAAAATCGACCTTTGACCTTTTCTGGGTTGTTTTCGCTCCACCCCTGGTAACTATAAACCCAAGGAATTTTAAGTTCTTTACAAATTTTGTTCTTTGCCTGTGAGACCCTCATGTTAGCGTCAATCAAGCATCTTAGTATAATTTTGATATGCTTGACATGATCGGCTTAATTTTCTGAACAAAATTATTACGTCATGTAAAAGCGTAACATATTTTCCCGATGTGCTGTCTTAGAAGATTATCTATTCCTAAAGTTTCCTAAAATCGATTACCAGTCGCTTAATGCTGTTTCTGATGGCGTCGATACCTTTTTGTCAACAACCCCTGAAGGGTTATTGTATAGATAAGAAGCACGGATAAGAAACACGGAAGGTATGCCACATGCAAAATCTATGGCAAGGGAAGCAGAAGCGCAGCAAAATACACATTGCGCGACACCGACTGCGACGTTGACAGCGAAATGTGTATGGCTTTATGACACACGAAACTTATTTTCTCTTTTAATAGAATATTGTTTTATTTATTTATTGATACTAAAGAAATAAATTATAAGCATGTCTAAGGGTACAGGGTATTTTGCAGTCGTGAAACTCGACTGCTGCTCCCTTACTTGTTTTTTATTTAAAATCTGTCCGAATGGACAATCATTAAATGATTTGGGGGTGACATTGACTTAAGGGAGGTACATGGAATGTATATCTTATGAGTCTGACTTAGGTGTCTATTGGTGGGGGAGGTCAAAAGGGTGTTTCCTTTTCAGGCGTCTTAGGGATTGGCTGTTATCTAAATGTACTGAGTGAGTCTAATAAAAAGAATAGGCTTGTTTGTCTAAATATGTTTTTAAGAAATTTATTTTTAATGTCATGGGCGCCATGTATTGAGTTCACCGTGAAAAGTTCTTCTCCCACCCAATTGGCGTGCAATGTGCTTTGAATTTAAAATTTCATAAGACTTTAAATGCTGTACCTAATGTTCTATAATTTTAACTATGGATTTTTTGTTTTTCCTAAAACAATATTTAAGTTCAGCAATTATTTTTAGTAAATAATAAAGAAATAAATAGACCCTAAACAACATTAAACAGAGAGTGCATTTCGGCTAAGGTAACGATGGTAATCTACAATTATAGTTTATATTGGTAAAACAATGAAATAATTGTTTTGTAATCAAAACGGTTCCACGTAAATTTTACATCAGTTAAAAAATGCTATTGACGGGTAGCCACATGTGTAATGGGACGAGACTGCTTGGTGTTCAACAGGCAGTGCTTATCGACCAACGCCGACTTAAGCACACGTGCGCTTCGTCGCTTGGGTTCCTACCACCCGCACATTTCACAACGAAGATTTAGAGTTATTTGGCGCTTGGCTCCTTGGCATCCCACAGTCTATGCTTGAAAAACTACGGCGTATCGGGCTTGGCATTCCATAACCCTCACAAATAGGCAAGCGGCCGCGTGCTTTGGAGTTTTTTGTTTAAACTTTTCTTTTCAAAAGAAAAACACCCCGACGCCTATACACACACAATCCCTTTTTATGTATACTGGCCGGCATGCCACAAATGACGTACATTATAAAAGGCTAGAAGCCTCATACATTAATGAAGGCCTTACCACATAACATGCAGTACCAAGGAAGCCATATCAACAATGATAAAGACTAGTGAACATGATAAAATAAAAATACTTAAACTACGCTCAAATCAATGTATCCGGACACCGGAACTGACGGAAATCGCAGTATTTATGGATACAAATGCAAAAACTACGATACCCGCTCCTACCGAGCGCTCACTTAGCCTCGGCGAGCTCTTCAACATCCAAAGTCGCCGACACTATCAAGCCAGCGCCTTAGCGGATGCAAGTCATTAAGCGGAAGGCATGTCTCCACTGAATCCACTATCAGTGCAACTTCCAAGGCGCAACATAAACCTCCTTCAATAGTTTTGGATGGTGTTGAAAGCACACCTCTGCTGATGGACAACATCTCAAAAATCGCTGATATGAACAAGGTCTCTGCTAAGTCATCGATGGGCGGAGTTCTTGGGCTCTACGCGGCAGACGCTAGCACCTTCCGCAGCATAGTCAGCTAGCTCGAGACCGAAAAGCTTGAGTTTCACTGCTATCAGTTCAAGGAGGACAGGCCATACCGAGCCTGCGTTAAAGGACTGCACCACAGTACGCTCCATCATCAAATCATTGATGAACTGAAAAGCCTCGGTCACAAGGTGCTAGACGTTCATAAACCGAAGAGGCGAAACGAGCCAGGTGCTCCAGCTGCTAATCCCATAAACATGTTCTTTCTGAACATCGCTGCTGCGGCGAACAACAAGGAAATCCTGGCACTTAAGGGTCTATGCCACATGAGAGTTGTCATCGAGCCCCTTCGCAAGCGAAATACGACAACCCAATGCCATCGATGCCAGCAATTTGGTCACACGGCCAAATACTGCCGTAGGGCGCATATCTGCCTTAAATGCGCCGTCGAACATCCAGCCAAAGACTATACGCGACCACGAAGCGAGCCATGCACTTGCTGCAACTGCAGACTGTGTGTGAACAGCACCCAGCGAATTATTCTGGATGCTTCAAACTCCAGGCATTCCTTCAGCGCTCTAGGCCAAAAAGAGGTGTGGGCGGCAGAAGCGAGGTCAGCAATCGACCTATGTCCCATGCTCCTACTGGATGTGTGCCGATTGCACCTCTTCGAAGCGGAGTCTTCTACGCAGATGCATCTAAAGCCTAGATGGGCCCCAAACATGATCAGCAATAGGAGCCACAGCCCTTCCAGCAGCAACCTGAGACCAGGAAGCACAGGCGGCAAAGGAGTCGGTCTAGAGACGGACATCAGCCCCCTTTGGACACTTACCATATAACACTTTTAGCATCCTGCAGACGCTAAACGAAAGCATGAACGCTCTGCGCTACCTTAAGGAACAGCAGATTGAACAAATGAGGATGATGCTACTACAACAAGGGCAGTTGCTCCATCTTCTCACTGCTATACACGCGTAGACAGCGCCAAAATAAAGCCGCTGCGCATTTTAGTATGGAACGCGAAAGGCGTCTCCGCGAAACTGCCCGAAGTTGAATGCTTTATGCGGCGCTACAAGATTGATGTTTTGGTTATCAGTGAAACACATTGCAAAGACGCAGTCAAGCCCAAGCTGTATGGTTACGTGGCCTATACTGCAAACGACCCGGGTGTGGGTAACGCCAAAGGTGGATCAGCGATTATGATCAAATCAAGTTTGGTTCATTTTCCTCTTCCTTCAGTAGCCACTGATAGGGTGCAACTTGCGTCTGCAACTGTCTAGACTAATCTAGTCTTCAACTCAGATGTAAACTCGCTAGCTACAGGTGGTCCCACAAGGTTCCCTTATGGCAGTAGAGGGTCTCCAGGCTACGTCGATTTTGCGCTGACACGAGGTATCCTGGGATACCACTCAGATATCCGGTCGTTTGCCGAGCTCAGCTCTTACCACTTAGCTCTCATCATCACTCTGGACACAACAACTACAGCCTATTCCAAGGTCGAGCGGCTTATCAGCAGACGCACTAACATGGAACGTTTTCAAGAGCACATCGAGTCGTCACTGAACCTTGACATGGCGCTGAACTCCGAGCGGGACATTGAAGTTGCAATCGACACTCTCACCCACAACATCCAAGTATTGCAGAGAAGAGGCGCTTACGCTCCAGGTGGATGAGGTCCCGCCACCCGCTGGACAAAGCTGATTTCTACGGGGTGAAGGCTATCCTCCATCGTGCATTGGTGGAACACAAAGCAGCATGGTTCGACGATAGGTTAGCCAATACGGGGACTGAAGCTGAAGCGACGCACTCGCTCTGGAAGGCCACACGTGCGATCAAAAGACGTTGCCTAAGGAAAGCACCATTGGTGAACAGCAACCGTGCATGGTGCCGAACTGATTTGGAGCAAGCGGAAGCATTTGTCGCGCACCTGGCTGAGCGGTTCCAACCTTTTAACTTCGCCAGTCCGCAGCAGGTTGAAGAGACTCACGATCAGCTGTCTCAGGCTCGCCAAATGGACATGCCGATCCAACCGTTCGATCCTGGTGAGATAGCTGATGTTATTGCCCAGCAAAACTCTAAAAGAACACCAGGCCAAGATGCAATATGCAACGCCACTCTAAAGGCCCTACCGAGCAGAGCGATCCGCTAAAAAGGACCCTGGATCCTACCGGCCGATCAGTCTCCTCCCATCGATCTCAAAGGTGTTTGAGAGACTGATTGCCGCCCGGATGGTAAGGTTTATGGATGCCCAGGGAATAATGCCAGATCACCAGTTCGGATTCCGTGCTGGTCACTGCACGGTGGAGCAACTTCGACTGTGATGAATACTGCAACGCTCTTTTTCTCGATGAGGAGGCGTTTGACCGTGTGTGGCATCCTGGTCTCCTACTTAAAATCAAAAGTACCCTGCCTGTGCCTTACTACTGTTTCCTGGCGTCGTACCTTAGGAATAGGAGATTTGCGGTTCGGTTCCACTCTGCGCTCTCAACCGAGTATAATGCGGCAGCTGGAGTACCTTTAGGCCCGCTACTATACTGCCTGTATAGCCATGACATGCCGCGCCCGGCGACACTGACGACACCCCAGTGGAACAGGTGGACTCAGCCAAATATCTGGGAGTCATACTCGACCGTCGGCTCACTTTCTCGAAGTAAGTGAGTGAGATGAGAATACGCATACGGGCCGTGGCTTCAAAGCACTACTGGCTCATGGGCCCGCGTAGCAAACTGTCGCTGAGAAATAAGTTACAATCACATCATAGCTCCTATTTGGAGGTATGCGTGCCAAATTTGGGCCCTGGCGTGTGACAGCCAGATCCGCAGAATCCAGAGCATCCAAAATAAAATGGCAAGGACGATCACTGGCTGCGAGTGGTATGTGAGGAACACCACCCTCCACAGTGACCCAAAACTGCTCACGGTCTTTGAGACCATAAATTTCCACTCCAGCCGCTACAACGACCGACTGGAGCGCCATCGCAACCGACTCGCTAAGGGTCTTACCAGACCTCGTCCATAAAGGAGGCTCAACAGGCGACTTCCCAGGGACCTAATCCACCGGATGCCAACAAAACGCACTCGCCTTCAATATCAATACTTAAAAACTAAGAAATATAAAAGAAAGACGATGGGGAGTATATCGTTTGGCTCATCATCAGATGAGTGATTTTTAAGTATTGATATTGAAGGCGAGACCTTCGGGCAGTATTAATAGTAGATTAATAATAGATTCCGCACACGAAATTTGGTTCGAAACACAAAATTTGATGCAAATTTTGTGTTCAATATTTTTTTGAATTGTAAAACTCGCAGAACACTAGTGAGGTATACTGATTTCAACAGTTGCTGC
Organism: Drosophila vallismaia; assembly: GCA_035047325.1. Lineage (NCBI taxonomy): Eukaryota > Metazoa > Arthropoda > Insecta > Diptera > Drosophilidae > Drosophila > Drosophila vallismaia. The sequence goes on from JAWNPU010000084.1 coordinate 27,996, forward strand.
AAACAAACTGATTGGCAGATCGCGCTCATTTGAGGCGTCGTAATTAAGGAAAGCGCTAACAACTTAAAAAACAAGTCCTTGAAAATATTTAGCGCGGGCAGTTTTAAAGGACATTTTCCGGAAACTTAATTGTCCTAGGGTAAATAATTCAGGAAAAAAGTTTAAGCAACATCGCTAAATGCTAATTGGAAAGACCACACTCCCAGTGTAATTGTGTATTAAATCTATCTTCTAAATCTATCTATTAAAACTATCTATCTTGCAGGTTGCAGGAATATTAATCAACTTTTAAAATTAATGCAACCTACAAATTCTTTTTTTTTAAATCGCCAGTAACTAATGGTAATTAAACAATTAGTTTAAGTATTTTTTAGAAGATTTAACTTGTTATAATAATAATTACAATAACAATTTTAAAACATTTTCCGTGGTTTGAGTATCCTTATCGCGACAAAAACAAGGGGTTGTATGTTCTAAATATGTGTTTTTAATAATTGAAGTCCGGTACTTATTTACATAAATACGAATGTGCATGAAGATTTATTTAATATACATATGGATATGGTTTAAATAACTAAGTACAAATTCAAAATTTTTTGATTTGTCTGTGTTATGTACAAATGTACGAATATTCACAGATACGCCTTAGAATAAGGTAGGGCAATCTTTTTTTTATTTAAGTATTTGTCCGTTGTGCGAAATTTTTGTTTATTTCATTTTTATTTTCAGGATAATGTAAAGTTAATTATGAGCTATAAACGGTGTATTGATATTTGCTATCATAATTTTAGCTGAATAAAATATATTTTTTTTTAAATAATAAATTATAAAGTTTAAAATAAATATTAGTTTCTATGAGACATAAAAATAATTATTTAATTTGATGTGTTCATAGTCTAATCCTTAAACAGTAGCTTTAAGAGCCTATGGTTGGCTCCTGGCGTATTTCCGATTTCAACTTAACAAATTCTTTGGCTACTTCATCATTATTTCTTTGGGATAATATCCTTAAAATTGTCCAACCCGTTTCGTCCATATCAATGCGTCTCATTAAAGGTAACCAGCATGCGACCGAACCCTGAAAGACAAAATTTATATAAAATTGAACTGTATGTTTTTTTTTTTAGTTGGAAAATGTGACAACCTTTTCTGAAATGTCTTTCAGAGGAATTACCGCTACTCCTACAAGTCTGTCGTCACGAGCAAAGCAATAATCCTTGACGCAAATATGTAATTCGAAGAAGTCCAGCTGTTCCTCATTTCCGATTGCACTATATATGAGCATTTTTTGACATCATTAACAAAAATATAATAAATAAAGTAATATAACGTTTTTATATCCATCGTAGAACAAATTTTTTAAATATAAAGTTCCTTTAAAAAACTTAAAGAAAAATTAGCTACGGCAAGCCGAAGCTTTTCACCATAGGCTTTACTACTTGTAAGTGTCTTTAAACAAAATATGTGAACGCATAAAGACGGAAAAATTTTGACCACTTGTTGGACAATTACAAGTATATCCTCAATAAATCATGCTGAAGACTTTTCGTTTTAACACTGCAACATATATTATAAAAAAACTTCAATACAGTTTTTATATTATAAAATGTATGGCAATCATAATACAAGGAGCGTTCCAAAGTAAACGGGACTTTTTGAATCTAGCGCCCTCTAGTGGCGTCATCCATATGTCGACTAGTGCGTTAGAATCTGCTATCCTTCATTGAATTCCAGTAAAAATTTCATAACATTCCATCTATTAGAAGTAAAGTTATTGCGTTTTAAGTGTCAGTACTTTTTTGTCATCGGTGCGAAAATGAGCTTCGAGCGTTTGTTGCACGATAATGCGCCGTCTCATCGATCGACGCTTGTGAGCGATTATTTGACCAAAAATCACATTTTAACGATCAACCACCCCCGTATTCACCTGATATGGCACCGTGCGACTTCTACCTTTTCGGAAAAATGCATTTGCCGATGAAAGGAAAGCGTTATGCAGACGCGGAGGCCATTCAAAAGGCTTGCACCGGCATACTGGCGGCCATACCGGGCAACGAGCTAAAACACTCGTTCGACAAACTTTTGGACCGTGCAAAAAGCTGTATTGAAGCAGGAGGAGACTATTTTGAATAAAACTAATTGATTTTGCCGATAAAACCATTTGTTCTGTCTATTTTTTAAAAGTCCTGTTTATTTTGGAACGCACCTTGTAAGTTATGTGATTTTGTAATTTCCAACTACACCGTGTGACGCATAAATAAACCAGGAAGTACTTTATTTCTGTTAGATACCTAAGTATTCTTACTGAATACAGCGTGCGTTATGAAAGTAATGCGCATGGTTTCCTGTCGTAGCACGCTCGGACCTGTCTGAAAATTTGGGACGGAGTCTCTCCTTTCCAACGCGCTCGGTCTCAGTTCGCTCTGAGCAATAGAAGTGGTAGGACGTGTCGTAGAGTGAAGTCATTTTTTCTGTTGTGTCACGGTGCGATGGAGCGTTCGCTGGAACAGCGGTACGCCATAAAGTTTTGTGTGCGACTTGGCAAAAATGCATCGGAAACTTATCAAATGCTTCGAGAGGCCTTTAAGGAGGAGTTCATTTCGAGATCTCAGTGTTGTAGGTGGCACAAGGCCTTCAAGGAGGGTCGAGAGGAGGTCACTGACGATCCACGTTCAGGACGTCCAACAACAGCACGAATTGATGAAAACGTTCGCCGTGTGCGAGAAACTTTGAGTTCAGACCGTCGGTTAAGCATCCGGGCAATCGCTGACATCCTAAACTTGTCAACATTTGCGGTACATGGAATAGTGATAAAAGCGAAATGCGACAGGTCTGTGCGAAGCTTGTGCCGAAGGTGTTGACAGAGGAGCAGAAAAACGTTCGAGTTTTGCGCTGTGAAGAATTGTTGGAATCGATTAGAAATAATCTAGGTTTTTTAAATTTTACTGTAACTGGGGATGAATCCTGGATGTTCGAGTACGATCCACAATCCAAACGACAAAGCTCCGAGTGGCACACACAATTTTCTCCCAGACCCAAGAAGGCGCGCATGAGCAAATCTCGTATCAAAACAATGCTGATTGTCTTCTTTGACGTCCGAGGAATCGTCCATTTTGAGTTTTTACTGCAAGGACAAACTGTCAACGGAGTCTTTTACGAAGAGGTACTCAAGAGACTGAAACGCCGAGTCGTACGCGTCAGGCCAGACATCAAAGACGTTTTCATGCTCCACCACGATAACGCCCCCAGCCACACGGCCTTCGTCGTCACCAACTTCTTGACCCAGAAGAAGATCTCAGTTGTGCCCCAGCCTCCTTACAGCCCTGACTTAGCTCCGTGCGACTTTTTTTTGTTCCCCCTACTGAAGAGAGAGCTAAAGGGAAAACACTGGGAGTCGGTGGAGAACATCCAAGCTCGCGTAACAAGTTTCCTGAAAGGCATTTCTGTCGAGGAGTTTCAGGGTGCTTTCCAGGCGTGGCATACACGTCTCCGCAAGTGTATTGACGCAGGAGGGGACTATTTTGAAGAATTTGAATAAATTGTACTGATTGGATCAACAAATATATTTTTCTTAGAAAATGCGCATTACTTTCATAACGCACCCTGTATATATGTGTTTTAAAAACTGGTAAGACATATTTACTATTGGTGGCCAATGTCTAAATATAGTAATAATATTAATAGCTTACAAGCTGAACGACTCATTATATTTAGGAGACCAATTATTTGACTTAGACTTCGTGGCGAATTTTCTCTTCCTTTCTTGAAGGTGTGGTCCGATTAAATTGAGCTCCACAAACGGCCTAAACATTCCGGAAGGTATTTGCCATTTAAGATCATTAGCCGCAACAACTAATTGTGAATTCAAATATAAATTAATTTATTTTATTGATTTCTTAATTTTTTTACCTTTTACGTTAACTTTGTGTTCTCCTGTGCCTGGATGAGAGAATAAATCTATTTGCACGGAAATTTCACCAACACTTTCGTCTGCGTTTTCCGGATCAACTACATTATGAAAAAAAATAAAATAACTTAGGAATTATTTTGAGGAATCTGTTAAATACGAACAATAATTCAATAATATTTTATAAAAGCCGCATAGTATTTCTAATTGTACAAAAAAATATTGAATAAAATTTATTTTTGGATTAAACCAGGGTGACATGAGGGTTAAAAGGAATTAATATTCCATTAAAAGTTATTTGTTTAGAAGCATCATAAAAAGCTCAATTTGAATGAAAAAATATAAAAATTATAAAAAAAATCAAAAAGGAGTTAAAGCCTGATACAAGCATAGCTGCAACATACTATTTTTAAATTTTTTTTCCTAACCAAAAACAAAATATCAAGGTAAACAACCAAAAAAAATATATATATATATATAAATGAATAAAAGAAAAGCTGATTTCGGATGAAGGCAAAGTTTATAAGCCTTTATATATAATTAGCGGTTTTAATTGTTAAGGGATATACCAAATATCAGGAATTTCAATCATTCTCGCCTGAGCTCTCGTATGAATAGGATGCGGTTTGTTTTTCCGGTTCACAAAGACTCACACTGAGTTGATTATATGGACACGGTTGTGGCATTATTTTTAGTAATCTGCGAGTGCAGAAAGTGCAAACAAATTGATTTAGTTGACTGTGTCATTTATATAAAATCATCACCCATATTTTGTCGCCGAGCCTGCTACATGGTAGTCCGCGTGGCGATCAGCTATTAAAGCTAAAGCTTTAAGCTTGATCGGCTGATATAGCTCTTGTCTGGTCTACAAGTTTAGCCGGTTTTAGAAACTGCTCTGCAAATGTACTTCTGGCAATTCTTCAACTTTATCAAATAAAGTTTTAATTGCTAGTAAACATGGACGATCCATCGCCAAGTAAATCCATTGATCATCAGAACTGCGCGCAGCCATCTCCGCCCCCTTAACTTTCCGGAATTCGCCAAAGAGCTGTACGCCCTCATTGGACCCACATACTCAATGAAAACCTTTTTTGTTTTTTTTATTATGCCTTACGGTAGGAAAATTAAAATCTTCCAAAGATACCACCTACCGTCTATAGGTGGCATGCACGATTCATAACCCCCCTAGTAGAGTTATGCCTACGTACTAAAAACAAAAACCTCCATATGCTCTTCCGTCCTTTACAAGCTCACCGGGACTTCTAGTCAAGTTATTTCGGTGAGCAGGATGTAGGGCCTGGTTGTACTCCCTTCCTTGTTAGTTGGCCTAGTGGCGCACGTCCTTCATCCCTGGTTTCGCTGGGTATTTTTTTTTTTTCCTCCTGCCATCGTATAGGTGTACTTCGCCTGTATTAGCCTTCGGCTCTGTTGGCCATCTCGTCGGCTCGGACCCGCTTCATCATATCTCTGATGATGTTATGTCCCCGCTCACAAGAGTCGCTGTTCTCCACCATGGCCGCGATCAAGCCGCTAGGGCTGAGCGGGGCACTGATCAGCGCCCTTAGCTGCCCCCTCTCCTCCGTGAACCTGGAGCAGTGCATTAGTACATGCTCTCTCTTACCAGCTCTTACCACTTAGCTCTCATCATCACTCTGGACACAACAACTACAGCCTATTCCAAGGTCGAGCGGCTTATCAGCAGACGCACTAACATGGAACGTTTTCAAGAGCACATCGAGTCGTCACTGAACCTTGACATGGCGCTGAACTCCGAGTGGGACATTGAAGTTGCAATCGACACTCTCACCCACAACATCCAAGTAGCAGCTAGATTGGCCACTCACACCTCAGAACAGAGACCCGCAGCAGCCAGAATACCGGTCCCCAGAGAGATTCTGCTACTCATTGCAGAGAAGAGGCGCTTACGCTCCAGGTGGATGAGGTCCCGCCACCCGCTGGACAAAGCTGATTTCTACGGGGTGAAGGCTATCCTCCATCGTGCATTGGTGGAACACAAAGCAGCATGGTTCGACGATAGGTTAGCCAATACGAGGACTGAAGCTGAAGCGACGCACTCGCTCTGGAAGGCCACACGTGCGATCAAAAGACGTTGCCTAAGGAAAGCACCATTGGTGAACAGCAACCGTGCATGGTGCCGAACTGATTTGGAGCAAGCGGAAGCATTTGTCGCGCACCTGGCTGATCGGTTCCAACCTTTTAACTTCGCCAGTCCGCAGCAGGTTGAAGAGACTCACGATCAGCTGTCTCAGGCTCGCCAAATGGACATGCCGATCTAACCGTTCGATCCTGGAGAGATAGCTGATGTTATTGCCCAGCAAAACTCTAAAAGAACACCAGGCCAAGATGCAATATGCAACGCCACTCTAAAGGCCCTACCGAGCAGAGCGATCCGCTAAAAAGGACCCTGGATCCTACCGGCCGATCAGTCTCCTCCCATCGATCTCAAAGGTGTTTGAGAGACTGATTGCCGCCCGGATGGTAAGGTTTATGGATGCCCAGGGAATAATGCCAGATCACCAGTTCGGATTCCGTGCTGGTCACTGCACGGTGGAGCAACTTCGACTGTGATGAATACTGCAACGCTCTTTTTCTCGATGAGGAGGCGTTTGACCGTGTGTGGCATCCTGGTCTCCTACTTAAAATCAAAAGTACCCTGCCTGTGCCTTACTACTGTTTCCTGGCGTCGTACCTTAGGAATAGGAGATTTGCGGTTCGGTTCCACTCTGCGCTCTCAACCGAGTATAATGCGGCAGCTGGAGTACCTCTAGGCCCGCTACTATACTGCCTGTATAGCCATGACATGCCGCGCCCGGCGACACTGACGACACCCCAGTGGAACAGGTGGACTCAGCCAAATATCTGGGAGTCATACTCGACCGTCGGCTCACTTTCTCGAAGTAAGTGAGTGAGATGAGAATACGCATACGGGCCGTGGCTTCAAAGCACTACTGGCTCATGGGCCCGCGTAGCAAACTGTCGCTGAGAAATAAGTTACAATCACATCATAGCTCCTATTTGGAGGTATGCGTGCCAAATTTGGGCCCTGGCGTGTGACAGCCAGATCCGCAGAATCCAGAGCATCCAAAATAAAATGGCAAGGACGATCACTGGCTGCGAGTGGTATGTGAGGAACACCACCCTCCACAGTGACCCAAAACTGCTCACGGTCTTTGAGACCATAAATTTCCACTCCAGCCGCTACAACGACCGACTGGAGCGCCATCGCAACCGACTCGCTAAGGGTCTTACCAGACCTCGTCCATAAAGGAGGCTCAACAGGCGACTTCCCAGGGACCTAATCCACCGGATGCCAACAAAACGCACTCGCCTTCAATATCAATACTTAAAAACTAAGAAATATAAAAGAAAGACGATGGGGAGTATATCGTTTGGCTCATAATCAGATGAGTGATTTTTAAGTATTGATATTGAAGGCGAGACCTTCGGGCAGTATTAATAGTAGATTAATAATAGATTCCGCACACGAAATTTGGTTCGAAACACAAAATTTGATGCAAATTTTGTGTTCAATATTTTTTTGAATTGTAAAACTCGCAGAACACTAGTGAGGTATACTGATTTCAACAGTTGCTGCAAACAAACTGATTGGCAGATCGCGCTCATTTGAGGCGTCGTAATTAAGGAAAGCGCTAACAACTTAAAAAACAAGTCCTTGAAAATATTTAGCGCGGGCAGTTTTAAAGGACATTTTCCGGAAACTTAATTGTCCTAGGGTAAATAATTCAGGAAATAAAGTTTAAGCAACATCGCTAAATGCTAATTGGAAAGACCACACTCCCAGTGTAATTGTGTATTAAATCTATCTTCTAAATCTATCTATTAAAACTATCTATCTTGCAGGTTGCAGGAATATTAATCAACTTTTAAAATTAATGCAACCTACAAATTCTTTTTTTTTAAATCGCCAGTAACTAATGGTAATTAAACAATTAGTTTAAGTATTTTTTAGAAGATTTAACTTGTTATAATAATAATTACAATAACAATTTTAAAACATTTTCCGTGGTTTGAGTATCCTTATCGCGACAAAAACAAGGGGTTGTATGTTCTAAATATGTGTTTTTAATAATTGAAGTCCGGTACTTATTTACATAAATACGAATGTGCATGAAGATTTATTTAATATACATATGGATATGGTTTAAATAACTAAGTACAAATTCAAAATTTTTTGATTTGTCTGTGTTATGTACAAATGTACGAATATTCACAGATACGCCTTAGAATAAGGTAGGGTAATCTTTTTTTATTTAAGTATTTGTCCGTTGTGCGAAATTTTTGTTTATTTCATTTTTATTTTCAGGATAATGTAAAGTTAATTATGAGCTATAAACGGTGTATTGATATTTGCTATCATAATTTTAGCTGAATAAAATATATTTTTTTTTAAATAATAAATTATAAAGTTTAAAATAAATATTAGTTTCTATGAGACATAAAAATAATTATTTAATTTGATGTGTTCATAGTCTAATCCTTAAACAGTAGCTTTAAGAGCCTATGGTTGGCTCCTGGCGTATTTCCGATTTCAACTTAACAAATTCTTTGGCTACTTCATCATTATTTCTTTGGGATAATATCCTTAAAATTGTCCAACCCGTTTCGTCCATATCAATGCGTCTCATTAAAGGTAACCAGCATGCGACCGAACCCTGAAAGACAAAATTTATATAAAATTGAACTGTATGTTTTTTTTTTTAGTTGGAAAATGTGACAACCTTTTCTGAAATGTCTTTCAGAGGAATTACCGCTACTCCTACAAGTCTGTCGTCACGAGCAAAGCAATAATCCTTGACGCAAATATGTAATTCGAAGAAGTCCAGCTGTTCCTCATTTCCGATTGCACTATATATGAGCATTTTTTGACATCATTAACAAAAATATAATAAATAAAGTAATATAACGTTTTTATATCCATCGTAGAACAAATTTTTTAAATATAAAGTTCCTTTAAAAAACTTAAAGAAAAATTAGCTACGGCAAGCCGAAGCTTTTCACCATAGGCTTTACTACTTGTAAGTGTCTTTAAACAAAATATGTGAACGCATAAAGACGGAAAAATTTTGACCACTTGTTGGACAATTACAAGTATATCCTCAATAAATCATGCTGAAGACTTTTCGTTTTAACACTGCAACATATATTATAAAAAAACTTCAATACAGTTTTTATATTATAAAATGTATGGCAATCATAATACAAGGAGCGTTCCAAAGTAAACGGGACTTTTTGAATCTAGCGCCCTCTAGTGGCGTCATCCATATGTCGACTAGTGCGTTAGAATCTGCTATCCTTCATTGAATTCCAGTAAAAATTTCATAACATTCCATCTATTAGAAGTAAAGTTATTGCGTTTTAAGTGTCAGTACTTTTTTGTCATCGGTGCGAAAATGAGCTTCGAGCGTTTGTTGCACGATAATGCGCCGTCTCATCGATCGACGCTTGTGAGCGATTATTTGACCAAAAATCACATTTTAACGATCAACCACCCCCCGTATTCACCTGATATGGCACCGTGCGACTTATACCTTTTCGGAAAAATGCATTTGCCGATGAAAGGAAAGCGTTATGCAGACGCGGAGGCCATTCAAAAGGCTTGCACCGGCATACTGGCGGCCATACCGGGCAACGAGCTAAAACACTCGTTCGACAAACTTTTGGACCGTGCAAAAAGCTGTATTGAAGCAGAAGGAGACTATTTTGAATAAAACTAATTGATTTTGCCGATAAAACCATTTGTTCTGTCTATTTTTTAAAAGTCCTGTTTATTTTGGAACGCACCTTGTAAGTTATGTGATTTTGTAATTTCCAACTACACCGTGTGACGCATAAATAAACCAGGCAGTACTTTATTTCTGTTAGATACCTAAGTATTCTTACTGAATACAGCGTGCGTTATGAAAGTAATGCGCATGGTTTCCTGTCGTAGCACGCTCGGACCTGTCTGAAAATTTGGGACGGAGTCTCTCCTTTCCAACGCGCTCGGTCTCAGTTCGCTCTGAGCAATAGAAGTGGTAGGACGTGTCGTAGAGTGAAGTCATTTTTTCTGTTGTGTCACGGTGCGATGGAGCGTTCGCTGGAACAGCGGTACGCCATAAAGTTTTGTGTGCGACTTGGCAAAAATGCATCGGAAACTTATCAAATGCTTCGAGAGGCCTTTAAGGAGGAGTTCATTTCGAGATCTCAGTGTTGTAGGTGGCACAAGGCCTTCAAGGAGGGTCGAGAGGAGGTCACTGACGATCCACGTTCCGAACGTCCAACAACAGCACGAATTGATGAAAACGTTCGCCGTGTGCGAGAAACTTTGAGTTCAGACCGTCGGTTAAGCATCCGGGCAATCGCTGACATCCTAAACTTGTCAACATTTGCGGTACATGGAATAGTGATAAAAGCGAAATGCGACAGGTCTGTGCGAAGCTTGTGCCGAAGGTGTTGACAGAGGAGCAGAAAAACGTTCGAGTTTTGCGCTGTGAAGAATTGTTGGAATCGATTAGAAATAATCTAGGTTTTTTAAATTTTACTGTAACTGGGGATGAATCCTGGATGTTCGAGTACGATCCACAATCCAAACGACAAAGCTCCGAGTGGCACACACAATTTTCTCCCAGACCCAAGAAGGCGCGCATGAGCAAATCTCGTATCAAAACAATGCTGATTGTCTTCTTTGACGTCCGAGGAATCGTCCATTTTGAGTTTTTACTGCAAGGACAAACTGTCAACGGAGTCTTTTACGAAGAGGTACTCAAGAGACTGAAACGCCGAGTCGTACGCGTCAGGCCAGACATCAAAGACGTTTTCATGCTCCACCACGATAACGCCCCCAGCCACACGGCCTTCGTCGTCACCAACTTCTTGACCCAGAAGAAGATCTCAGTTGTGCCCCAGCCTCCTTACAGCCCTGACTTAGCTCCGTGCGACTTTTTTTTGTTCCCCCTACTGAAGAGAGAGCTAAAGGGAAAACACTGGGAGTCGGTGGAGAACATCCAAGCTCGCGTAACAAGTTTCCTGAAAGGCATTTCTGTCGAGGAGTTTCAGGGTGCTTTCCAGGCGTGGCATACACGTCTCCGCAAGTGTATTGACGCAGGAGAGGACTATTTTGAAGAATTTGAATAAATTGTACTGATTGGATCAACAAATATATTTTTCTTAGAAAATGCGCATTACTTTCATAACGCACCCTGTATATATGTGTTTTAAAAACTGGTAAGACATATTTACTATTGGTGGCCAATGTCTAAATATAGTAATAATATTAATAGCTTACAAGCTGAACGACTCATTATATTTAGGAGACCAATTATTTGACTTAGACTTCGTGGCGAATTTTCTCTTCCTTTCTTGAAGGTGTGGTCCGATTAAATTGAGCTCCACAAACGGCCTAAACATTCCGGAAGGTATTTGCCATTTAAGATCATTAGCCGCAACAACTAATTGTGAATTCAAATATAAATTAATTTATTTTATTGATTTCTTAATTTTTTTACCTTTTACGTTAACTTTGTGTTCTCCTGTGCCTGGATGAGAGAATAAATCTATTTGCACGGAAATTTCACCAACACTTTCGTCTGCGTTTTCCGGATCAACTACATTATGAAAAAAAATAAAATAACTTAGGAATTATTTTGAGGAATCTGTTAAATACGAACAATAATTCAATAATATTTTATAAAAGCCGCATAGTATTTCTAATTGTACAAAAAAATATTGAATAAAATTTATTTTTGGATTAAACCAGGGTGACATGAGGGTTAAAAGGAATTAATATTCCATTAAAAGTTATTTATTTAGAAGCATCATAAAAAGCTCAATTTGAATGAAAAAATATAAAAATTTTAAAAAAAATCAAAAAGGAGTTAAAGCCTGATACAAGCATAGCTGCAACATACTATTTTTAAATTTTTTTTCCTAACCAAAAACAAAATATCAAGGTAAACAACCAAAAAAAAAATATATATATATATAAATGAATAAAAGAAAAGCTGATTTCGGATGAAGGCAAAGTTTATAAGCCTTTATATATAATTAGCGGTTTTAATTGTTAAGGGATATACCAAATATCAGGAATTTCAATCATTCTCGCCTGAGCTCTCGTATGAATAGGATGCGGTTTGTTTTTCCGGTTCACAAAGACTCACACTGAGTTGATTATATGGACACGGTTGTGGCATTATTTTTAGTAATCTGCGAGTGCAGAAAGTGCAAACAAATTGATTTAGTTGACTGTGTCATTTATATAAAATCATCACCCATATTTTGTCGCCGAGCCTGCTACATGGTAGTCCGCGTGGCGATCAGCTATTAAAGCTAAAGCTTTAAGCTTGATCGGCTGATATAGCTCTTGTCTGGTCTACAAGTTTAGCCGGTTTTAGAAACTGCTCTGCAAATGTACTTCTGGCAATTCTTCAACTTTATCAAATAAAGTTTTAATTGCTAGTAAACATGGACGATCCATCGCCAAGTAAATCCATTGATCATCAGAACTGCGCGCAGCCATCTCCGCCCCCTTAACTTTCCGGAATTCGCCAAAGAGCTGTACGCCCTCATTGGACCCACATACTCAATGAAAACCTTTTTTGTTTTTTTTATTATGCCTTACGGTAGGAAAATTAAAATCTTCCAAAGATACCACCTACCGTCTATAGGTGGCATGCACGATTCATAACCCCCCTAGTAGAGTTATGCCTACGTACTAAAAACAAAAACCTCCATATGCTCTTCCGTCCTTTACAAGCTCACCGGGACTTCTAGTCAAGTTATTTCGGTGAGCAGGATGTAGAGCCTGGTTGTACTCCCTTCCTTGTTAGTTGGCCTAGTGGCGCACGTCTTCATCCCTGGTTTCGCTGGGTATTTTTTTTTTTTCCTCCTGCCATCGTATAGGTGTACTTCGCCTGTATTAGCCTTCGGCTCTGTTGGCCATCTCGTCGGCTCGGACCCGCTTCATCATATCTCTGATGATGTTATGTCCCCGCTCACAAGAGTCGCTGTTCTCCACCATGGCCGCGATCAAGCCGCTAGGGCTGAGCGGGGCACTGATCAGCGCCCTTAGCTGCCCCCTCTCCTCCGTGAACCTGGAGCAGTGCATTAGTACATGCTCTGCTGTTTCCTCAGCATCGGGGCAGTAGAGGCATTGAGCTGCCTCTACGTGGTGGAACCGGAGTAGGTACGCCCGAAAGCAACCATGGTCCGTGAGGAACTGGGTAAGGTGGTAGTCTAGTTTTTTGTGGCGGCAATTGGCCCACGTCGCTAAATCGGGGATGAGTTGGTAGGACCACCTCCCCCGTTGCGATGTTATCCATCTGTCCTTCCACTCTCCCATCAGTCGCTAGTGAGCTTCCAGCCGTGTAGCACCTTCTCGTACCTGACAAATGGCCTTTATCTCCAGGTCGATTGGCGGCAAGCCTGTCAGTGCTAGTGCTGCGTCTTCGGATATGGTCCTGAAGCCTCCGATGAGCCTAAGGGCCATAGACCGTACCACCGCCCGTGCTCCCTTCAAGTAAGTGCCTTTCTTGGTGGCGTTGCTCCATATTGGTGCAACATAGAGCAACGTTACCTTGGCTACCGCTACCAGTAGTTTCCTTGCCGGGTAATTTGGACCTCCTATATTGGGCATGAGCCTGGACAATGACGCAGTTGTTATTGCTGCTTTCCTACTTGCGTAGCTAGCATGATCCTTAAAAGCTAGCCTGTGGTCTATCATTACTCCCAGGTATTTTAAGGAGTCTTGTGATGCCACCTGTGTCTCGTTGACCGTGATCAGCATTCTTTACACCTTCTTCTTGCTGCTTAATATGACTGCCTCGGTCTTGTACGCCGCAATTGCTAAGCCGGCTCTCTCTAGCCAGTCGATCGATGTCCATAGTGAGTGTCGTGTTGCACTTCTCTTCGAGGACTGCTATTGTCTTGGCCACTGCAGTTATCGCCACGTCGTCTGCAAAGCAATGTAGCTCAGCTCCTAAGAGCCTGTTGATGCCCAGGATTCCATCATACATAATGTTCCACAGGATCGGTCCAAGCACATATCCTTGTGGGAGCCCTGCAGAAACACTGTAGCATCTCGGGCCAGCGTCCGTGTCGAACCAGAGGACACGATCCGTGAAGTAGCTTCCAACGACGATCCTGAGGTACTCCGGGATGCCCATCCTATGCATGGCGCTGAGGATTACTGGCCATCTAGCGGTGTTAAAGGCGTTCTTCACGTCCAACGTGACGATTGCGCAGTACTCCTTCCTTCCACCCAGCCATCTGTCACCATCGAGAGCCTTCTCGGCGATGTTTCTCACCGCCATAAGTGCGTCCAGGGTGCTCCTGCCCTTCCGAAATACGTGCTGCTGCGTACCTAGGCCGTTGCTGCTCTCTGTAATCGCGTCTATTCGAGCATACAGGATGCGCTCGAATAGCTTGCCCTCGATACCCAGTAGGCATAGCGGGCGGTAGCTAGTTGCGGCGTGTGCTGATCCCTTGCCTTTCGGCAGCAGAACTGATTTCTGACTTTTCCACCTCGTCGGAAAGACCCCGTCCAAGAGACACTGCTGGAAGGTTTTTGCTGAATATATCGGGTCTATTTAACGCCGCTGCCTTGACGACTGCTCCAGGTATTCCATCCAGGCTAGGAGCTTTGTTGGGCTTGATTCGCTTGGCTGCTTCCACAACTTCGAGGTCTGTAATGCTCGGGAGTCATAGGGGGGCGCTACTGCTGTTGGCCGCCATAGAGTGGTCTGCCTTGGGAATAGTTTTGCTACTATGCTAGCCAGGACATCCGGGTCAGTTGGGGTTGTCTCTCTCTTCCTTAGCTTGTTGGCTACGAGTTTGTAGGCAAGTCCCCAGGGCTCTCTATCCACGGTATCTAGCAGTTCCTTATAGTCCCGCGCTTTGGCAGCCAATATGCCGTGCTTAAACTCGGAGCGTTTTCTTCTAAAAGTCTCCACGAGTTCTGCATGCTGAGTGCTGCCTCTGGCTCGTTGCGCCTTTCTCCTTGCCCTTAGGCATTTCGAGCGTAGCTTGCTTAAGTTGGCGTTCCACCAGTACACTGGGCGATTGCGCTGCTCTTTTTTCTTCCTGGGCATGGTTGCATCGCACGTTGCCTCGAGCATCTTCATGAGGTCGGTTGCCATTGAATCTGCATGTCCATTTGGGATTCGAAACGAGTCGATTTGATATGACAGCATATCTTCGTCGATCTTCCTCGAGTCCCAGGCTTGCCCGACTGATCCTCTCTGCCGCCTCCAAGTCGTGCCCTTCGGTAGGAGGCCGAAGGAAATCAGCGCGTGGTCACTTAGTGTTACAGTGTCGTGGACCGTCCAGCTCGCGTTGGCCACTAACCCTCTGCTGACGTAGGTGATGTCGATATAGGACGAGCCCCTATCGTTGTTGAACGTTGGTTTGCAGCTGTCGTTTAGCAATACCAAGTCCAACATGAGCATTGTGTTTATTACTGCTCGTCCTCTGGGAATCGATATCCTGCTGCCCCATTCTACTGCCCATGCATTGAAGTCGCCCGCGATGATCTTCGGGCCGCGCCCTCTCGCGTGGCTGCCCAGCACTTCCATCATCTCCTCGAACAGTTCTGGGGTGTCGCTAGGGAGGGCGTAGCAGCATATTCTCGCATTTGCTATTCCGCGCATCGGCGAGGCCGCCAATTCCTGTATGTGCAGGTTGCTGCAACACTTGATGGCTGCTTTACCGGTCTCGTCCAGTATCATTGTGGGGTTGCCACGGACGGGGTAATAGGGTTCCCTCAAAAGCATGATGTCTACCTTGCGCTCCGCCGCAGTTTGAGCCAGGAGGCTCTGAGCCGCTGCGCAATGCTTAACATTGAGCTGAACAATCTTAATTTGCTCCTGCATAATGGTGGGACTTCACTTCTTTAGGGCTGGCTCTGTATGTCGGGCACGCGAAACAGCCCGTCGGGTGGTTTTTATCCACTTCGTCGCTGCATAATAGGCACTTTGGTGGTGCAACACATCCCCTTGCCTTGTGTCCTCGTTCGCCGCATCGCAGGAAGCAGTCTGATCGATCGATCGCCTTGCAGGGCGTTGCTCGATGCCCGTAGCCCAGGCACTTGTAACATCTCGTGGACGTCCTGGATGATGCGGCACCTTGACCACCCCACGGTTACCGTGCCCTTCGCTAGGACCGCAATCGCATCATTCGCGTTCATCAGGACCGAGGCTATCTGAGTCCCGCATCCCACGTAGTCCTTTGATGTCCTCTGCTTTCAGCAGGATGCCTTGAAATTGGGAGACCAGGCAGCTGTGGAGATCATCTGCTGTCGTGGCCTCGTCCAAACCACTGCAGGATAGTGCTATTCTTTGTGCACCCGTACGTACCGAAGCCATGTCTTTTAGAGTTGCTTCCAGCTCGGTCTTAAATTTGGGGACGCTGTCGGAGCCTTTCCCATCTACTTCCAGCAGTAGTTCCCCTTGCTGAGTTCTGCGGACTTTGCGAACATGTTTGCCCAGTTCGCTGAGGTTCGGGTCCGCTTTCAGTTTCCGGAGCATTTCCGCATACGAGGCCTCTCCCTTCTTCTTTAATAGAAGTGCCTTCGGCTTCTTCCTCAGGCGTTTAGGCTGAACAGCTTTGGGCATCTGCCCCTTTGGCAGTTCCCTTGCTGGTGTAGCCTTTGGTCTAGGCTTTTGGGGCTCAGTTTGGGTAGAAGCAGTCGTAGAAAGATTCCCTTTAGCGACGCTTTCGTGAAGCTCGATGGCCCTGTTGCTGAGAGCCGAGAGTTCCAGTAGTTCATTTTGGAATCCCGCGACGAAGTCTAAGGGCTTTATAGGCGATCCGGTCGGTGATTTCCTTCCTTTCCTCTGCGACGGCACGCTGATAACGTCCTTTGCCTTCGGGATGCTCGTATTGCTAGCGCTGCTGGCTACAGTGGCCGAGTTGTCCAGCTCTGCAGCACTGCGGGGGTGGTCGGTATATCCTCCAACACAATCGCCTGCGCAGCGATTCCCGCGGATAGATCTAAGGGCCCTATAGGCGATCCGATTGGTTATTTCCTTCCTTTCCCGTGCGACGGCACGCTGATAACGTCCTTTGCCTTCTGGATACTCAAATTGGTAGCGATGCTGGCTACAGGGGCCGAGTTGTCCAACGCTGCATCACTGCGGCGGCAAGTCGGTAAATCCTCCAGCACCACCGCCAGCGCAGGTGTTCCGGCGACCACAGTTCCTCCTCCTTTTGTTGGGGACCTTGACATTCTGGAGCTCCTCCTGAATGGGTCATCATCGGTGGGGGCGGGGCCCCCCACTGCTCTGTCCATTTAGTTGCCGATCACCAGATCTGGCAGCACTGTTGGTCTGCGATGAGTTGTCAGCTCCACCGGCTGATTTAACAGAGGGGCCTCCCACCGCGAAAAGTGCGACCGAAAAAGAACAAAATGAGCAATTGTCTTTTGGACAATTATTCTTATTTAAACACTTGCTTTTGGTTTGGTTCGCTCAGCCGAACCATTACACGTTCCCACGATGCAATATAGGCTTGTTGTAGCTGGGTCTCCGTATTTACGATTTTTATCGCGCTGCTGTTGAACACGTCCGTATCGATCGAAAGCTTAAAGCCTCAATGAAAACCTTAAATTCAGGTGATTGTGCTATACAGTGGAAATCATCTGACGACTTCAGAACTGTGGCCCGTCACTCCTCTATCACCACCACCAGCTACCTGAGGATCGGCCCTTCCGCATTATCATGCGTAATATTCACCACGGTTTTCCATCGGAAGACATTACCGAATGCCTGCAGAAAGAAGACCGCCACGACCTCCGCATTTACACCCCTCATAACAAGATAACGAAACTCCCACTGAACGTGAGATTCATCGACTTTAAAAAAGACGAAAGTAACAACCTCAAAAAAAATATCTCGGCTGTATGCACACATAAAGTTAGCTGGGTGATGCCGTGTAAACAGACCGAGTCTGTCCAATGCCTCAGGTGCCAGAAAAACGGGCACACCAAGGCATACTGTACCTGACATCATAAATGCTGCTATTACTATGGCAACTCTCACGCAGCCAACTTTAAAGGTTGCAAAAAATATCTTCAAATCGATTTTAAAAATAACCAGCAGCAAAAGATCACCTCTACCAAATACTATCCCTACCTTTGGCAAGCAAACTTACGCGAGCGTAGCAAGCATTAATAAAACGGTCAATCAGTTCGGTCAGCCCAGTATACCACCAGTATACAACTCGTTCCCCCCGGTCACCAACACAAACGATACTTGGGATGCCAAATTGGATCAGCTCATCATGAAACTCGACAGGATGACGTCAATGATAGATTCCTTCATGCAAGTTATCCACACCACCTTTCACAATGAGTCCCTTTTAAAATAGCATCCTGGTACGCGAACGGGGCCTCCTCGAAGATAAACAAGATTGCCTTTATAGATCTTCATAACATCGAAATCCTTATGTTGTCTGAGACGCACTTCTGACACTTTTAATCCAACTCGGCAACTGCTGCAGGTGACTGGAACGCCAAGTATAGGTGCTGTGGCAACCACAGAATGTGTACCAGAGGCAGGGTTTTGTCCTCTGCTCTAGCAGACGAGGTCATTGACATTGTAGCTACAGGCGAAGCTACCTGCTACCCCTACCCTGTGAGCGCCACTCCCAGCGCCATTTACTTTGGCATATCAAGGGGCTTCAGACAGCAACAAATCCGAGTAAGAGCCCTCACTGAGCATTCATCTAACCATCTCCCGCTCATCTTTGAACTGGACGAGGAGGCCCAATACTTTCAGGGAACCCCACGAATACTGCCCCGCATGCAAACGTTGCTCTATTTAAAACACACAGAGAGGATACCGTCGCGCTCAATATGACCATCAACACTAGCGACGAGCTGGATGCTTATGTCGACTGCTTTACTGCTACTGTCCTTGGACGACGGGCTACTTCTTCACCTTGCCAAAACCTGCCAAGAAAACCTCAAAAGCAGCGACTTCTCAGTCTGGAAGCTAACGAGAGGAATAAAAAGGGTGCCGCTGCCAATAGCCCGTTTGGGGACACAGTGGCCTATGCCTCAAAACAGCGAAACGCATTTTCTGAGCATTTGTTTTCCACCTTCAACCCTTCCATTTGACAAGTTTTTTTTTTTTACTTCCAACCTATTTAAAGGGTTTGAATGCATTTTGATGAAGCGATCTGCCGCAGGTGTCAGGCTCCATACCCCAACATCAATATGGCTTTAGGAAGTCACACGGTTCCCCGGAACAAGTCCAACGTCTAGTCAATCGCGTAACGCACGGCCTTGAGTCAAAGCTCTATACGGTGACAGTCTTCCTCAATGCCTTTAATAAGGTATGGCACGAAGGACTTCCTATATAAAATTAATGTTCTTCTTCCATCACCCCACTATAATATACTGAGATCCTTCAACATTTAACAGTGGGTTGATAGGCAATGTAAACTCATCCGGCGGGCCCATATCACAGCGGTCAAGGCCAAGTGCCTTGTAAAGATTGAAAAACTGGACTGGCTCCTACGGTCAAGCAAACTTCAACTGCCTACTAAAGTGTTACTTATTAAGGTAATACAAAAACCCTACTTGGACCTATGCCATCCAAGTATGGGGAACGGCTCCGAAGCACCAAGCTTGACAGGCTGAAAACTGTACAGACACGTGCTGCTCTGCTTGGATCCGGGCTCCCCTGGTACGCCTCCAATAACGCTTTCCTAAGGGATCTCCGGATTTATATGATTGGTGATCAGATCAATCTCCATAGCAACCGATACGCGGAGAAATTGACGTCTGAAGAGGATCCACCACTCTGATCCCGCATAATATCATAATACTCTAAATTCCAGCTAAACTGTTAAATTGAAGTTAGTTAAGTCTTTAGGTAACAAAATAAAATTCTCCATCTCCCTCGTCCGGTTATATTCAGAAGACTCTGAATTGATTCCGACGCATATAGAAAAAAAAAATTAATTTCCAGTTTTTATTAAGTTTTTATCTATCACAGATATATTTTGTAACTTTTGATAGTGAACTGTTGCTTCTATTTTAGATGAGGGTTCGACCCTTCGAAGTGGGGCAAAAAAAATCTAAAAAATATATTTGGCGAGTTTGTTAAGGAAGAAAAAGCTTTCTTAATGCGAATAATAATTTCTTTAAAAATATACATTTTACAAAATAATGTATATCGGGTCGGGCTGCCAAGAGCGGAGTCCCACTGTGTCCGTTGCCCCTTTGCTGCCGTTGCTGCTGTGACTAATGCTGCTGTGACTTTGCATAAAGGTTAATTGAACGCCAACCTAGAGTATGGACTGGCAGGCCCCGCCGCGTGCTATCAAGATCGGCAAAACCGATCAAATCAAGCGCAAGCCCGCGCGTAATAGGCAAGGAGAGAAGCCAGACGTCACGCCTAGCACCAGTGCAGCTCTGCGCAGCAAGCTGGCAAACAACCCCTTTGCCCTCCTCTCAAGCAAAGATGATGACGACGAACATGACGAACCCAAAACTGCCTCAAAGGCAGTGGCATCTAAAACGGCAGTGAAACCGAACCCGATCCCGGAGACCCACAAGCCTCCCCCGATCTACATCCCAGACGTGTCCGACATTACCGCGCTTGTCAAGTCGATAACGACTCGAGTCGGTACCAAAAAGGATTTCTCGTACAAAACGGAGAGAAATAATAACGTACGCGTAATGATGCCAGACAAGGAGTCCTACACAGCCCTACGCCAGCACCTCGTGGCACATAACAAAAGGCACCGCACCTTCCAACCAAAGGATGAGAGAGCGTACAGGGCGGTCATCAAGGGACTTCACCACTCAACGGACCAGACTGAAATTAAAGGAGAACTCCATAAATACGGCCATGCTGTGAAGGATCTGCACAATCTCATTGGCAGGAAATCCAAACAACCAATGGGGATCTTTTTTGTAAATCTCGAATCAGCGAGCAACAACACAGAGCTTTTCAAATTAAAAAAGATCTGCAGGTCAGTCGTCTCCGTAGAGCCCCCAATGAAGTTCAACGACGTTCCACAATGTTTCAGATGCCAAGGGTTCGGACACACCCAGCGCTACTGCTTCTTGGAACATCGCTGCGTGAAATGTGGTGATTCTCATGACTCTAGGTCATGCACCAAAAAAGATGACGCGAAAGCATGCTGTTTACATTGCCAAGCTGATCACCCTGCATCGTACAGAGGATGCCCTGCCTAAAAAAAGGCAAAGGCGCAGCTATCTCCTAAAGCCAGACCCGTTGAGAGTAGCAACAAACCACCTCTCATCCAGATACCAACTATCATCAATGGTACGAGTTACAGGGACGTACTTCTAGGAAACCAAGCAACAGCCAAGGAATCCCTAACAAACCCCTCAAACCACTCCCGAAGCCCCAAAATCCCAACCAGCTTGAAACGATGTTTGCCCGCATGGAAGGAACGATTGAGAGGATGATGGAAAAGTTGATCTCATAGATGTTCTCGCAGATGTTCTCGCAGATGTTCTTACAGACGACGCAGTTTATAGCTCCTTTTCTCAACAGAAGGTAATGCAAATAAGGCTTAATATAGTTTTTTGGAACGCAAACAGCTTGCAGAAGAGCAAAGCCGAAGTAGAGCACCTCATGAAAACAGACAATATTGATGTTCTTCTAGTTTAGAAGTCCCACTTTTGTCCCAGATCCTACTTTAACATTAGCGGATACGATCTGTTACATGCCAACCATCCATCTGGCAGAGCACGCGGAGGAGCAGCTATGCTCATCAGGAGTGGCATTCAGTACACGGAACTTCCCGCGTTTCAGAAGGAATGGGCTCAGTGCGCCGTGACCAGGATTTCTAGCCCACAGGGAGATATCACCATTGGTGCGGTTTACTTCCCACCCAGACACTCGATAACCGAGACCCACCTTCAGGACTTCTTCGAGTCCCTTGGACCTCGTTTTATAGCAGGCGGAGACTTTAACGCCAAACACTCCTGGTGGGGGTCCCGCACAAACAACCCCAAAGGCATAAAGCTCTATAAGTACCTGCAGCGGAAGAGTCTGGACTGCCATTCCACTGGAGAACCCACATATTGGCCTTCCGACCCTTCAAAGCAGCCGGATCTTCTGGACTTCGCCGTCTCCAAAGGCATAGGACACTCTAAGATAACATGCTCAAGCTATGATAAACTGCTATCCGACCACAGCGCATTAAACTTGCTCATAAACATCCCAGTCCTCAGAAAAACCCCGCCTAGAAGACTCACCGGAAAATACACAAATGCCCCCAAGTTTATGTTCTGGATGCTTTCCTCTCTGTACTCAGATCCCCCTCTTTCCACACCAAGCAACATAGATGCGGCCATCGAAAAACTAACCAAAGAGATACACAATGCTGCTGAGTTTGCGAATCCACCTCCTCCGACTACCCCGAGAACACCTGAAAGAGACGTGCACTTGTGGTCTCCTGAAATCGCGACCCTCGTGGCTGAAAAAATGCGCCTCAGAAGAGTCTGGTTTTCCTAGCGCAACCCCAGGGACAAGACAGCACTTAATCGTGCCAGCAAGAAACTGAAGGACAAGCTAACCATCCTACGGCAGGACTCCTTCCATAGATTCCATAAGGAGCTAGAACCCGGAGACCCGCACCAGAATCTGTGGAATGTCGCGAGGCACATAACAAGACCTACGACTGAAGCAACTGCACTGGCTCCTGGGGAGAAAGTCCAAGCTCAAAGAAAAACTCAAACTGCTTATTTACAAAGTTGTGCTGAAGCCAATATGCACCTATGGGATACAGTTGTGAGGCACGGCAAGCTGTTCTAGCCGCATCAGAATCAAGCGGTTTCAGAATAAATGCGTGAGAACAATTTACCGTACCATCCATACCACGAAAACTCAATAATCCATAAAGAGCTTGGAATTCCATGGTTAACAGAGGAGATCACCCGACTCAGCGAAAGATACACAAAAAGACTGCACAACCACCCCAACCACCATCAACAGCTGATTGACTATGGAACCGTAATTCCGTAAAATCACAAAGAGTCATTCAAACTGGAAAAGGACACTGAAAATTAAACTTTTTTTTTGAAAAACATGTTTTAGATCTGAGTATTATGTTTAAGAGACTAGTTGGAATAAAAACAGACAGACGGACATGCTCGGTAATCCTGATCAAGAATATATTATATATACTTTATAGTGTTAAAAATGTTTTCCTCACTCCAAACTTTTGAGAAAAAATATATTACCAACCGAAGGGGTCATTTTTAATCATGTGTTTATTTTAGTATGTAGGAAGGACGTATGTGGGCATGTATGTATTGTACATATGTAGGCATAACACAAGAAAGGAAAGCTAAGTTCGGGCGGACTCGACGTTTATATATCCCCACGATCGTTAAGTAATATGGCGGCTATAGAAACAAGTAATCCCATCTCTATCAAATTTCAAATTGATCAGGATGGGCCCAGACTCTCATAAATGAGACTCTCTGCAAAAAGACACCTAGATCCAGGAGGTTATCCTGATCAAGAATATATATACCCTTTAGAAAAATGTCACCTTCGCCAAAATTATAATCGTCTCTTGGTAAGGGTAAAACAAGAAGCGTCAAGAATTGTAAATTGTCCCAACTTCTGTCGCGATTTTTATTTTTTAAGCCATATTTTTATTTTTATACCCTGTACCCATTAAAAATGGGTGAAAAGGGTATCATAATATGGTGCAAATGTATGTAACAGGCAGAAGGAAGCATCTCCGACCCCATAAAGTATATATATTCTTGATCAGCATCAACAGCCGAGTCGATATAGCCATGTCCGTCTGTCCGTCTGTCCGTCCGTCCGTCCGTCTGTCTGTCCGTATCAACGCCTAGATCTCAGAAACTACAAGAGCTACAGACATGTGCCATATATCGTTGGATAGGTAATTAACATACGCAGTACAAGTTTGTTGTTTTATTTTGATATCACCCCCGCTACCCCGCAAATCGCAAAAAACTGCCACGCCCACAATTATTAACCTAATGCTGTGCAATTCGGCATATGCGTTGGTGCTTATAAAAGCTATCTAATTTTTTAATTTGAACCAAATCGGTATGCAACATGCAAAATCTATGGCAAGGGAAGCAGAAGCGCAGCAAAATACGCATTGCGCGACGCCGACTGCGACGTTGGCAGCGAAATGTGTATGGCTTTATGACACACGAAACTTATTTTCTTTTACAGAATATTGTTTCATTCATGCATAAATGCATACTAAATAAATAAATTGTAAGCATGTCTAAGGGTACAGGGTATTTTGCAGTCGGGAAACTCGACTGCTGCTTCCTTACTTGTTTTTTTATACCACATTCCGCAGAACCAAGATATAATATTAATATTAAAAAACCTATATTCATTAATTATTTGAAATGTTTAAGTAAAATAAGAAACACCTAAGAATACTTTTGATATATACAAGGTGTGTCCAAAAAAAATTTTTTTTTTTTTTTTTTTTTTGTAATCGTATCTTTAAACCCCTTTGTGACCTTGGCATCTATTAATACTGCCCGAGAGGCTCGCCGGCTAAGTGTGCTTAGCGTTACCATTATTACTAATTTAAACAAACTAACTATTTACAAAACACAAAAACTAAAATATAAAAGAAAGAAAGACGATGGGGAGTATATCGTTTGGCTTATCATCATCTTGCTGTGCGTCTTCTTGGCAGCCGGTCAATTAGGTCTCTAGGAAGTCGCCTATTGAGCCTCGTTTGTGGGCGAGGTCTGGTGAGACCCGTAGCGAGTCGGTTACGATGGCGCTCCAGTCGGTCGTTGTAGCGGCTGTAGTGGAAATTTATGGTCTCAAAGACCGTGAGCAGTTTTAGGTCACTGTGGAGGGTGGTGTTCCTCACATACCACTCGCAGCCAGTGATCGTCCTTGCCATTTTATTTTGGATGCTCTGGATTCTGCGGATCTGGCTGTCACACGCCAGGGCCCAAATTTGGCACGCATACCTCCAAATAGGAGCTATGATTTGATTGTATTTATTTCTCAGCGACAGTTTGCTACGCGGGCCCACGAGCCAGTAGTGCTTTGAAGCCACGGCCCGTATGCGTATTCTCATCTCACTCACTTGCTTCGAGAAAGTGAGCCGACGGTCGAGTATGACTCCCAGGTATCGTTACATATGGCATCATGGCCTGGTTTTGCTGGGCGATAACATCAGCTATTTCACCAGGATCGAACGGTTGGATCGGCATGTCCATTTGGAGAGCTTGAAACAGCTGTTCGTGAGTCTCTTCAACCTGCTGCGGACTGGCGAGGTTAAAAGGTTGGAGTCGGTCGGCTAGGTGCACGACAAATGTTTCCAAATCAGTTCGGCACCATGCACCTTTGCTGTTCACCAATGGTGCTTTCCTTAGGCAAAGTCTTTTGATCGCACGTGTGGCCTTCCAGAGCAAGTGCTTCGCGTCGGCTTCGGTACCCGTATTGGCTAACCTGTCGCTGTCTGCGCGTGTATAGCAGTGAGCAGATGGATCATCTGCCCTTGCTGTAGTAACATCATCCTCATTTGTTCAATCTGCTGTTCCTTAAGGGAGCGCAGAGCGTTCATGCTTTCGTTTAGCGTCTGCAGGATGCTAAAAGTGTTATTGTCCAAAGGGGGCTGATGTCCGGCTGTGCTTCCTGGTCTCAGGTTGCTCCTGAAAGGGCTGTGGCACCTGTTGCTGATCCCGCTTGGAGCCCATCCAGGCTTTAGCTACATCTGCGTAGGAGACACCGCTTTGGAGAGATGCAGTCGGTATACATCCAGTAGGGACATGGGACATAGGTCGATTGTTGACTTCGCTTCTTTCTCCCACACTTCTTTTTGGCCTAGAGCGCTGAAGGAATGCCTGAAGTTTGGAGCATCCGGAGTAATTCGCCGGGTGCTGTTCACCACAGTTATAGCAAGTGCATGGCTCGCTTCGTGGTCGCGTACAGTCTTTGGCAGGATGGCGCATTTGAGACAGATGTGCGCCTTACGGCAGTATTTGGCCGTGTGACCAAATTGCTGGCATCGATGGCATTGTGTTGTCGTATTTCGCTTGCGAAGGGGATCGATGAAAACTCTCATGTGGCATAAACCCTTAATAGCCAGGATCTCCTTGTTGTTCGTCGCAGCAGCGATGTTCAAAAAGAACATGTTTATGGGATTGGCAGCAGGAGCCCCTGGCTCGTTTCGCCTTTTCGGTGTATGGACGTCTAGCACCTTGTGACCGAGGTCAACATTCAAAATGGCCAAGCTTGTCGGCACAAAAAAATCTAAATTCGATTGTATTTAGCCCGCAAAAATTCAAAATTCGCGTTACTTTTTGAACACACCTCGTATTATTTGAAGAAAATATTTTTAGCTTTGGTCTTTGGTGCTTTCATAACTGTAACTTCACGCCATTCACTTGAACAAAAAAATTCTTAAATGAGAAACTAATTGACGTCATTCTCATTTCTGAAACACACTCAACTGAGAAAACCTATATAAACATACCTAACTATGAAATTTTCTCTACCTATCGCCCGGACGGTAAGGCCCATGCTGGTACTGCAGTAATAATTGAAAAAAGCATCAAATGCATAGAGCTCGATGGATTCAAAAAGGACTACATACAGGCTACTACTATATCGACCACAGACACAACGGGTCTAATAAATATATCTGCAGTTTATTGCCCACCTAAATTTAATAATACAAAAGACCAATACCTCGATTTTCTAAAATCACTGGGAAATCGGTATTTGGCAGGAGGTGACTTTAATGCCAAACACATAACATGGGGGTCCAGACTTACCATTGCAAAGGGAAGTCGACTGTATGAAGCAATGAGAAACATTAATAGCCGTGCTCTAAGCACAGGAGAGCCGACGTACTGGCCAACTGACACCAATAAACTACCGGATTTAATTGACTTCTGCATTACAAGAAATACCTAGACCTCTCTTCCGATCATTCCCCAATATTAATTACATTACAGGGTGGGCTAGAAGAAACAAAAATGAATCCCCTTTATTTAACTACAAAAAAAAAATTGGAATATGTTTCGCAACATTTTGTTACAGAACATGGAAATAAATATCTCTCTAACAACGAACTGGAATCTGCAATAGCATATTTTAATGACAACATCATATATGCATATACCATGCAACGCAATCGACACCATCTATAAAAATTATTGCATTAAAGAAAACACCCGCTTTTATTAAAGACAAAATCAGGCAAAAGCGAAAACTTAGGAGGCTATGGCAAAGGACTAGGCATCTAGAAGTTAAAAACAAACTTAATAGAGCAACAGACGAGCTCAAGAGAATTCTCAGGGAAGACAAAGATAACCGACTTCAATACTACCTTAGCAAACTTGGAACTTCCTTATCTACAAATTATTCTCTGTGAAAGGCGACCAAAAAATTGACGAACTCAACTATACACAAGCCGCCTCTAAAAAGAAACAACAACACATGGGCGAGATTAAACAAAGAAAAAGCAGACACTCTTGCTGAACACTTTAAAACATCATTTACCATTGACATGGACAATGGCAATGCTGAACTTCCAACACAAATCACCAACTTAAATTGAGCAATTAAAACTATAACAAAGGCAGAAATTAAATCTCACATAAAACAAATTAAAAACAAGGAAGCCCCCGGATATGATTTAATCGGAGGAAAAGTTCTTAAAGAACTACTATAATCACCTATATTAGAAATTTTTTTTTTAAAAAAGTCCTATTTAATAGAATCGAGCCAACCCTAAAACAAACAAAAAATAGTACCTCCTCACCAATTCGGCTTTCGGAAGCAGCACTCGACTGTCCAAAAGGCCATCGAGATAATTAACAAAATAACAGACGATTTCGACAAAAAGAAGTTTGCTATGCTGTGTACTTTGGACATTGCTAAAGCATTTGACAAAGTATGGCACAAAGGACTGCTGCATAAGCTAAAAAATATACTACCATATAACCTATATAACATCCTTCAAAGCTATATAACGGACAGATATTTCTATATTAAATACGACAATGAATGCTCTGATATAATGCCAGTGTCAGCGGGTGTTCTCCAAGGTAGTGTGCTTGGGCCCATCTTATACCTGATTTATACCTCCGCTATTCCAGCGCCAACTACCCCTGGATCAATGATTGCGACGTTCGCAGACGATACTATGTTAATGTCGTCAAGCGCGTGTGAAAAAATAGCTGCAAGTACACTACAACAAATCATGACACAAACAGTATCCTGGTTTGAGAGATGCTGTATTGAGATAAATAAAGACAAAACAAAAATAAAAAAAAACTTCGCAATTAAAATCAATGACAATCAAATATTATTACACCCATATGACAAGTACCTTGGACTAACTATTGACTCAAAACTAACTTGGAAACAGCACATTCTAAATAAACGAAATTAAATAAAAAACAAATTTCGACAACTTAACTGGCTAATAGGAAAACACTCAAAACTAGAATTACGTAATAAAATTGCAATATACAAGTCGATAATAAAACCAATATGGACGTATGGAATAGAACTCTTGGGAACTGCCAGTAAATTCCACTTACAGCTAATTCAGCGACCGCAATCGAAAATGCTCAGAATAATCACAAATGCCGAATGGTACATTAGAAACGAAGATATCCATACTGATTTAAACATAGAGACAGTCAACGAAACTATTGTATAAAAAAAGAAGCAAAAAACACACAAATCAACTACTTAGCCACCAAAACTCAAACTTGAGACAAATACCGATGACAGAGTTGGAACCAAGAAGATTAAAACGCAGAACTCCAACAGAATTAAATTATTAAATTATTAATGTATTAGTGTATCCTTGCAATGGAAAGGACCGCTACTTTTTTCTTTCTTCACAACTAGTCAACCAACTTACTTATTGTTGTTTTTAAAAACAGATTGTAAATTAAAGAAAATTAATAAAAAAAAAAATAAATAAATAAAAAAATAATTGTAACTATGTTTTTAAAAACAGATTGTAAATTAAAGAAAATTAATAAAAAAAAAAATAAATAAATAAAAAAATAATTGTAACTATGTCTATAGCTTACCCTCGTTAATCTGACTTGATATAAATGTTTTTATCAAAGTGTCGGTCATTTGTGTATATAGACTGAGTGCGTAACGTAAGCTTTGCAGTTCCGATGATTTTTCTAGAAACGTCTTTTTCAGTCCATTTCCCCCGGCGTGGAAATATTGTTTTATTGTATCTAAGGCAACATCAAGCACGGCACACTGTTTAGGAGACAAATTTTTTTCAACTTCTTTTGATATGTCCATTACACCGCTAAGTGCACTTTTAACATCTTGTTTTCCTGCCATGTGAGATTTAAACAGTCGACCCATGTCTTCTATTTTAGCATTGGATGCCAAGTTTTTCGCATTATCAGTCAGGTGTTTAAACATCATCTATTGAAACTTTTTAATTATTTTCACATTAAATACAAAATACAAAAGTTACTTACTGTTTTATCAGTCATTGGTGGAAGAACGATTGTTTTTTCTAATATTCGCATAACAATCTTCCAGAGCTCCTTTAGTAATCTTTTTAGAACGGTTTTTTCACACGACTGGGCATACAGTGTTAATGAGCCGTCCAGTAAATCCATGAGCGGTCTTAAAACTTCATCGGCCTCAACAGCGACTGCATTGCGTTGAACGGTTTGGTTAGCAGCTGTAAGATTTCCGCTTCCTCCCTTAATAGATAAAAGCATATCCCCTAGTTCTCGGACGGACTGGGTTATTCGTGGTTCCAAGCTAAAAAAAACGTATTAATGTATTTTTCATAAGGACGTTAACATTTAAATTCAGCCATACTCCCACCTAATTGCGAATTGTGATGCTAAATCATCCAGAGAACAATTTAAATTTTGTTGAAGTTCTTTCAAAATGTTAGCGGCATCTTCTTCTAACTTATCTCCACCCATAGACTCGAACATTTTTTCCAGTTGAACTCGTAACTGTTGTATATTATTCATAAGGATGCATGCCTATGAGATTTATAAAAGGAGAAGGGCTTAATTCTTATATCAAATTAATATTATTAGTATTAAATTAGTCGACTTCACCCAATATTTATCAAACTTTTACGACCCTCGAACTTTTTATTTACGTTCGACCAAAAAGCATAATTTTTCGTTTTGTTAAGAATTATATTGATAGATTATTATTGATAGAAACTTTGAATAATACCGCCAATAAAATGTTTCGCAACAGTTTATAAGCTCCTCCTTCGATGCCGTATTTATCTCGTCAATCGTAGCGTAACGTAGCGTAACCTTTCATGGGCCTCTTCAGTTTAGGGAACAAGAAAAAGTCACAGGGGGCCAGATGTGGGGAATACGGTGGCTGCGGCATCAATAGTGTGTTGTTTTTGGCCAAAAAGTCGCGCATAAGCAACTATGTGTTAGCACGGGCGTTAACGTGGTGCAAAAGCCAATTTTTGTTCTTCAACAAAACCGGGCGTTTCTGGCGGATTTCTTCGCGCAAATTGCGCAAACCTTAAAGGTAATATTCCGTTATATTCCGTTCTACCCTGTGGTCAGAAAAACTTTCCCATTCGACCGAATTTGGCGCGCTTTTTTCGGTCTTGGTTCGTGCTGCTTCCATTGAGATGATTGAGCTTTGGTTGGCAGAATTTAATGCTTACATAATTACTTACATATTATGTAATTGCTTACATATGGAGATCTGTAGTTATTGAACACCTCATAGAGGTACCTATAGTAAGCTTGTGAGAAGCATCTATAATTAGATTAATAGAGTACCCTAGAATTAAAATTATATGTAAGAAGGTAAGGGCAAAGGTATTGGATACAATCCAAAAAAGGCAGATGGACCCATATTCCTATACCCGATCTGGGACCATGGCTTCATCGTCGACATGAAGGTCTACCTCAAATTCTTCCTCTGTTAATCACTGGCAAATTACGTGTGCTTCATAGCGTACTTACAGATTTAAAAACACTCCAGTGGCCCGTACTGCGACCAATATAAATTCGAAGCGGTCTAAGATGTGAAATACGTTTTTTTGATTTGCTCTTCCTTTGAAAACAGATGAATACTGTTTTTAAAATATATTAAAAATGTCAGATATAGTTTATATCTATACATATCTATAAGATATCTATAAGATTTTCAGAATCTTACCAATACCTTATAAAATGGATTTTGGAAAAAAAAATATTAAAGTTAAAGCAATACCGATTGTTTAGTTATACAAGTATGGCAACTATAGGATAAAGGCTTAGATTTTCATATAAGGGGCTATCAGCGAATTTCAACCTTCTGTCAGAAAAAAACGTGAAATAAATAGAATTTCCAATCGTTGTATGGCAGTGAATGGATGTAGTTGACCGATCGCGGCCGTTCCGAAAACGCATGCCACGCCCAAAATATCTCCTATTACGTTTAGTAACGACAAAACTTTATATAGGTATTAGTAGTTAAACATTTAAAAAATCGCATTTACGCATATGCAAGAAAACTCTTTTTAACTTATTTCTTCAACGAGAAAGGCAGGTGGCAAAACCTATAAAATAATGTGCCACTGTAGGATAGTGCTGTCTACCAAATTATTATACCCTGTACCCATTAAAAATGGGTGAAAAGGGTATCATAATATGGCGCAAATATATGTAACAGGCAGAAGAAAGCATCTCCGACCCCATAAAGTATATATATTCTTGATCAGCATCAACAGCTGAGTCGATATAGCCATGACCGTCTGTCCGTCTATCTGTCCGTATCAACTCCTAGATCTCAGAAACTACAAGAGCTACAGACATGTGGCATTATCGTTGGATAGGTAAATACCATACGCAGTACAAGTTTGTTGTTTTATTTTGATATCACTTTATTTTTTATTTTTTAATTTAACTTATCGAGCAAAATGCCGCTCGTGCTGATCAAAACCAAAGATTTTGCAATTCATACAAGTAGCTCTAATGTTAAAACGGAAACATTTTCTGAGCTTCTTGCTGAGGAGGAACCCCCAATACAAAAACAGCTAGAGTGTCTTCTTGTAGTTGAAGTTTATTGTGATTATGGGATGCCGGAAAATGTTAGCCTTCTTACATATAATTTTAATTCTAGGGTACTCTATTAATCTAATTAAGCATCTATTTCTCACAAGCTTACTATAGGTACCTCTATGAGGTGTTCAATAACTACAGATCTCCATATGTAAGCAATTACATAATATGTAAGTAATTATGTAAGCATTAAATTCTGCCAACCAAAGCTCAATCATCTCAATGGAAGCAGCACGAACCAAGACCGAAAAAATTTTTGTTGAGTGCTTTCCTGTGTCTCTAAGGGCCACGTTGTTCTGGCCTCATTCATGACGGCGCCGTACCTGACGCTCCAGAGTATTAGGCCAATGATTGATCCTGGGGGCAATCCACTAATAACATTCAACGTCAATTTCCTCGGAGCCGTACATTGGAACACGCTTATCAAAATAGTATCCTGATTAGGTAAGGGTGTAGCTCCAGCTCGCCGAGTTGAAGCATTTATCAGGTCCAAGGGGTAAATTTAGCGCAATAACTTAAAATAACGTTCTATGTTGCGAATGTTGGAAGAAAAACGAGAATCAGATCAAAAATATGTAGATCAGAAGTACACAATACTAGCTCAACAATACAGCATAAAACTCCAGCATCGACGGTAAACCAGACCTATCAGTTTCCATAGCACCATGAGACTTACTGTAAGCCGAGTTTTCAATATTCTTCGGAATTGTGGAAGAGTCATCCGCATTTATAAATGACTGAAAACAGCACCACGTCGTCAGATTTTCAAACGTCGAAAGCAAACTCAGGTACAAAAGTTATGCCTCGAGATTGCCTAGAATGTTTCAGATGTAATAAGCACACTGAAGGCTTTTTTCGGACTACCTAATCAAATCCTAAAGCATCTAACTTATAAAGCAGAGAAAATAATTACTAATAAATAATATTTACACTCGTTAATAGAAGTATGCACTGGCAGTCAATAAAATAGGCGCTATAATGGCAGAGTGCAAAAATGTACGAAAAAATTCACCAACAGTTAAATAGCTGTCGGTTGAACTGTCAAAGAAAGGTACCTCCCCATTTTTATTTTACACAACCCAAATAAGCGAAAAGTCATTGAAAAGTTCAAGTTAACACAGAGTTTCACAAAAATGGTATACCTTTGTAGTATACTTTACACTTGTCTTTAGCCGTTTGCATAAAATTTATCTGACACATGAGTTGAGTGGCCCGACCACTAGGGTCAGTTATGGTAACTTGATATTTAACTATGCTATAAATGTCTGAGTAATTGCTTTTGCTGAGTCGACTTGCCGACTGCAGCTTTGAGCTTCTGAGTTCAGCTTTTAGGTTTAGTTTAAATTTAATTTAAAAATAATTTAAAATGAAGACCAGTACAGTGCTGCATCGATTCACAGCGAAATATCGCTTTTATACAAGATTCATTCGACAGAAAATTCCATGACATCTTTCACTGTCTGGATTTTACTTAATTTTTTAACATTGCTCTCTAATTGTTGCAGAGCTTCTTTATTAAATTTTGTTGATGATGATATGCGCAATAATGCAATGTGACTTATCGGTCAGATTTATTTTAAGTCGCATCAAATACTTGAGTCCATACTAATGCTTTGAGGCCCCATTAGGCGATTTAATTCGTTCCAGAATATTTTCATATTATTAGAATATTATTTTCGTACCTTTTCGTTGGCAGTTCCCAAGAACTGCCGGAACCCAGCAATAAGTGGAAAATAACATTTCTAGGACTCCCCTTTCAAAACACTTTTAAGGTAGCTTAGCTTTAGGGATAAGCTGAAATCTGTTTTTAAGTGCAGAAACTCCTTAAAGATCTCAAAAAAATGCTTCCAATGCTTGGAATCTCCAAAGAATACGGGTACCTCTATTTTTGGTAAAGTATTTAGGTAAAACTTCTTCTTTTTGAGAATTCCATTTAACTTCTATAGCTGCACTCTTTTGGATTTTAGAATCCATTAGTTCTGCTACTTGGTCTGCTGATGTCGCCGTTGCAACCGTTGTAATTCGTTGCCGCTGCATATTGTTGCTGTCTTTTTCATTTTATTCATCTTTTTTGTAGACATTGCCGCCAATGTTGCTGCTCTAGACAATACTTCTTTTTTATAGACGTTGCCGCCGAAGTTGCTAAAGCTGATGCCGTTTTTTTTAAATCTTTGGTTCTTAGTTCTTGTTAGTTGTAAGTACGCGGACGCTAAAATATATTATATATATATTCCCTTTTTTTACAAAATGTTTATTTATGTTTTTTGTTTTAGCTTAGTGATATATTATTTTATTTACTACTTTGGGGCAACAACAAGGGGCTACGATATGAGTAAGTGACGCAAGAGCGGTAATTACACACAGCAGATTCACATTCCTGAGAAGTGGGTTGTTTCTCAAGCTCTCACAATACTTATTATTATAACTTTTCTAGTAAAATACTTAATAGATAAACGGTAAAAACTGCATAGAGGAAGTTTTTAAAAGCTTCCTCCTAATGGTACTTACTATTCTTTCATCCTTCAAATGATCTGGAAACTCAGTTTTAACAATATTTGCATAAGCTATTAAAACTTTTACAATTGTTTTAGCAAAACGCCTCATGTAACGTTTCCAAATTTCTGGATCAGGACATTCGAGCTTGCTTACCACATCGAAACATTGGGTTAGTTGCGTAAAAACGTCGACCACCGAATTCGAAAATAATGCATGCTCGCTGCTTTTTTGAAACTAGAAATGTGACCGAAATATTAATAATTTATTATTAATATAATATAATATAATATTAATAAAAATTTGTATTTAAAATATTGCTAGTATGCTTAATAATTCATACCCCATCTTTTTTATCCCTTTTAAATGCTCCGTGCAAATACTCCAATGATACATCGTCATTTTCGTTGAGCCACTGCATGACAAAAGGCTCGAACCAAGCTGGATATTCCGGTACCGCACCCTTGTAAGGAGGAACCTCTTTAACATAATTACTATAAAGCCATTTCACTCTAAAATGCAGATTCATATAGGCCGAAGATTTGCACAATCGGTGTTGCTCATGCTCTTCTAAAGCATATTTCATATCCACAGCGAAAAGATGCCACATTGATGATGCTGATAGCTGAAAGTATCAATTAATAACGAAGTATCAGTAACAATGTTTTAATAATTTTTTTTTTTTTATGCGTTGCTTAGTTTATTGAAGCTTCTCATTATGAGACTAACAACAAGTTTACAAATCTTACAAAGTACTTAACTAACAGTCACTATTGCAACTGATATGAGTTTGTGTGGCCCTAATAATTAACGTTGGTCGGGTTCGGCTAGATAGCCGTGTTAAGTCTCTCACAAGCCTGTTCGGATGGGCACGTAGTTTGTTGCGATATTTTTCCATTTGTTTGGCTATTTCATCTCTGACCGGAAGTATGAATAAATCCCTCTGTAAGTTATCACTTCGAACGTACCACGGTGCGCCGGTGATGGTTCTCAGGATTTTCGATTGGGCTCGTTGGATGATTTCTACGCTGCTGTTACTAGCGCTTCCCCGTAGCTGGGAGCCATAGGTCCATGTCGGCTTTATGACGGAGTTGTAGAATAAGACCTTATATTCTAGTTTTAGGGGAGAGCGTGAACTAAGAAGCCAATGTAGACTATTGGCTTTTAGTTTGAGGTGTGTTCTTTTTGCCTCGATGTGTCTACGCCAAGTGAGTCGTCTGTCAAGATGAATAACTGTACGTAATTTCATTTGATTTTGGAATAAAAGTGTTATTTAGTATGAGCGAAGGGCAATCTTGTCTGTTGAGGGTAAAAGTTACGTGTTTACATTTCTGTTCATTGGCTTTTATTCTCCAGTCAGAAAGCCATTTCTCAATATGTGCCAGGTAGAGAGCAAGTTGGAGTAGCTTGCCGTGGACATTTAGAGCGGCTCAGGACTGCAGTGTCATCGGCAAATGTAGATATTGTTAGCTGCCTCGATGGTATATCGGCTGTATATAGTAGATATAGTTGGGCCAAGTACGCTGCCTTGAGGAACCCCAGCTTCTATAATGTGGTCCTCAGACGTAACAGTGCCGCATCTAACTGAGAACACTCTATTGTGTAGGTACGACTTTAAATGCTTATGGGTGCATTCAGGGAGTGTTGACTTCATTTTTATGCATTAGGCCATCTAACCAGACTCTGTTAAATGCTTGGGCCACATCGAGAAAAATGGCAGTGCAGTATTCTCTCTTTTCGAATGTAGTTTGAATTTCAGATGTGATTCGATTGACTTGTTCGATTGTTCCATGTTTCTCCTGAAAACCGAATTGATGCTCCGGTATTTTGTTAAAAGTTGGCACTTAGGGTATAACAAAGGTCAGCAGACATTTTTCGAAGAGTTTTGACATACATGGTAGTAAACTTATAGGTCTGTATGATGATGGGACTGTATGATCCTTTCCCGGTTTCGGTATCATAATGATGATCGACTTTTTCCATAACGAAGGGTGACCAATTCTATCTATTGCATTGAAGAGCTGGCAAATAGTTTGGACGGCACAAAATGGAAGTTCGATGAACATCTTAGGGGTTATTAGATCGCTGCCGGGGCTCTTATTAGCTTTTAATTCCTTAATATTTCAGTTGGTCGAAATTCTATTGGATCCTGTGTCGTTTGGCTTACAACTGTTTGCTCTAGTAATACAAAAATCTTCGTTGCTGGGTTTGGTTTGGTTGAAACACGTTTTGAAGGTGCTCCGCCAAAGTAGAAGCTCTATGTTTATCGCGCGGACCCATTCACCTGCAGAATTTCTTATACGCACAACAGATTATACCTTGGGGCTTAGAGATGGGTGTGCTCTCCATAATGGGTATTTTGTGCTAAAAGGTGCTGATTTCTCTATATAACGGCGTTGTGCGCATTCCTGCTCGTTGATTAGCTCCTTTCTTAATCTACGAGTTACGTTTTTGAGCCTTTGTTTTGCAAATGGCGATTTATAAGATTGCCATTCTCGTCGTAGGCGTCGTTTTTCCAAGACAAGCTGCTCAATTTGAACATTTGTCTTACGTTGCATATACTGTACAGTTAGTTTTTCTAGGGTTGAGGCATGGGCTGCTGCAACAAGGACAGACTCCAAAAGTTTAGTGGTGCTTTCTATGTCAGCCTTGTTGATGATTCTTGGGTTTAGTTCAATGTGCGAACTTACGAATTTCTTGTATTTTAGCCAGTTAGTTCAATTGGATGTCAATGAACAGGGTGAATTTTTCAGATCCGGACATTGAAGATAATTAAGGAGCACCGGCGAGTGATCAGAAGATAGGTCTGGGAGGGATTCGGCGTTTATATGATTATGTGAGATGTTTCTTGTAACAGCAAAGTCAATCAAGTCTGGTATCTTTCTGGGGTCCGTTGGCCAATATGTCGATGTGCCCGGAGAGGCGCAACTAAGCTTGTTGCTTACTTTAATAATTGTATTGTACAATTGTTTTTCATTAGGGGTTACAAGACGAGATCCCCAATGCGTATGCTTTGCATTGTAGTCACCAGCAGCTATGAAGCGATCCAAAAATTAGTTTTCGGATATCGTAAAGCGAGGTGGGCAGTATACAACAACAAGTGTTATTTGTCCGTTACCCAGCTGTATATTTAAAGATGTTGCCTATAAGTAGTTTGTCGCAAAAGTCGTTGCGGAAAGTATGTTTTATGCGGTTTCTAAACAGGACTCCAGTGCCTCCATGTGCTTTACCATCAGTGTGGTTGGTGCCGTGAATATATAACCATTTATTCGAAACTTGTACTTGTTTGTAAGATGTGTTTCAGAAAGGAGCATTACATCGATATTTTTACCTTGGAGAAATTGAGCCATTTGAAGCTTGTGTCGCGAAACGCCGTTGGCATTCCATAGAGTTATACGTAAGGGAGCCATTGATTATTTTGACTGCTGCGATACCAGCATCTGTATCAATAGAGCATGATTACGCATAAGATTTTTTATAGTTGTTCTCATAAATGTCACGAATTCGGTCATGCTTTGTTGCAAGTTAAAGATCATTGTTTCAATATTGCCTTGTGGCTGTCCTGTTGGCTGATCAGCATTTACCTTGTTTTGGTTCAGCGGGTGGGAATGGAGTTGTAGGATTTGTAGATGCAAGACCTGATTTAAGCCTTGCAAATGTTGCGTTCCTGTTGGTCAGACTGTTTAAATGGACATCAGGTGTATGTTTTGAGGGTATAATTGTGCTCGGCGTGCTTTGCCCACGCATCATAGTCACTTTTTGGTGAAGCCGTTTTATTAGATCCTTATATACAGGGCAACCTCTGTAGTTTGCTGTGCGGTTACCTCCGCAGTTACTACACTTTTTCATGCCGGGGTCAACTTTGTTTGATGGGCAGTTAACAGAGCTGTGAAGCTCTCCACAAGCTACACATACAGTGCGAAGGGTACAATAAGTTTTTGTATGACCATATTCTTGGCAATTTGCACACTGTACGGGTCCTTTGCGCTAATGCGGTTCTTCAACAGAGATGTAAGAGAGTGTAAGAAATGTACGGTGTAAGAGATATTGCAGCTTATAAATGGGGTGAGTCTCGTTTTTCTTTAATGCCCAAGAGTCTGGTTCAAGTTCGACCTTGAAAAGAGGTTGTGGCTTTTTATCTTTATTTAATATGTTGATAACTGATTTCGGCTTAAAACCTTGTTCTATTAGGGCTCCTGATATTTCCTCAGGATTTATTTCAGGCTCAAGACCTTTAATAACTATTTGTAGTCCCTTGCTGCTTTTTAGCTGGTACGTATAAAAGTTTTTCTTGGCATCGTTGAGGTACTTGATAAGCGCTCTGAAGTTTCCTTCCGTTTTGACTTGCACTTTTGTTTCATGAATGTTGCCCTTGGTCAGGGGAAATATGTGGAAACTGTCTTTCCCAATAAGGTCTATTATTTTGTTTACGAGGGCGCTGGAACTTTTTTCTCTGATGTAGATTGGAGGAGGGTTAGGGGTCTTCTTGATGTCTTTATCAGAATTTTCCAAAATGACAAATCGGTTATCATTGTTGGGCATATTAGTTTTCTGTCTTGTTATGTCACAATTTATTTTTGATTTATTACCCATTGAAGAATTTTGCGGGCTTAGATTTCGATTTATTTGTATGTATCGATCTATACCAGTCTGTATGGTCGAGGAACTTTTTTTTGCTGAGGGTGCAGCACACAGTGAATTTGTTTTTGTTGCTTGCTCAGCAGAACTTGCAGTCATCGTTGATCGGGCGTGTACCGGTGGAGTTGTTGTTTTCGTCACAGCAAGTGCAACAGAGCCAATTGATAAGCAAAGATTGTTAGCTTGCTCTCTCTCGGGCATTTCAACGGTCTCTTTAAAAGTTGATGGAGAGGAAGACCGCGCTCTCTCGCTTGTTGTTGGTAAGTCGTGGTTTTTGATTGGGTCGGGGGTGATTGACCGCAGGACTAAGTACGCGTTGTTTCGTTGCAAAGAGAGGCGACGTTGGTCTTGCTGAAGTTGGCGCTGGGCCCGAAGGTCTTTCTGACTCATTTTTATACCCTATACCCATTTAAAATGGGTGAAAAGGGTATCATAATATGGTGCAAATGTATGTAACAGGCAGAAGAAAGCATCTCCGACCCCATAAAGTATATATATTCTTGATCAGCATCAACAGCCGAGTCGATATAGCTATGTCCGTCCGTCCGTCCGTCTGTCTGTCCGTATCAACGCCTAGATCTCAGAAACTACAAGAGCTACAGACATGTGCCATATATCGTTGGATAGGTAATTAACATACGCAGTACGAGTTTGTTGTTTTATTTTGATATCACCCCCGCTACCCCGCAAATCGCAAAAAACTGCCACGCCCACAATTATTAACCTAATGCTGTGCAATTCGGCATATGCGTTGGTGCTTATAAAAGCTATCTAATTTTTTTAATTTGAACCAAATCGGATAAGAAACACGGAAGATATGCCACATGCAAAATCTATGGCAAGGGAAGCAGAAGCGCAGCAAAATACGCATTGCGCGACGCCGACTGCGACGTTGGCAGCAAAATGTGTATGGCTTTATGACACACGAAACTTATTTTCTTTTTTAATAGAATATTGTTTCATTTATTTATTGGTAATAAATAAATTGTAAGCATGTCTAAGGGTACAGGGTATTTTGCAGTCGGGAAACTCGACTGCTGCTTCCTTACTTGTTTTATCTAGATTATGAAATAGTTTATTTGTTGTATTTCTATTACGGATATGTCAAACATTTTTTATTTAAATATATATTTATTATACTTTTTATTTTATTTTTATTATACTATGGTTTGTTTCTGATGCCGATGAAATTACCCTTTCTAGAGGCATTCCACTTTCGACCCCAGAATATCCATACCACGCAACGCTTGGGGTGTGCATTGAAACCCTTACTACTAGCAAACTTAAGTCTCCATGTAGTTCATAAAATCTGCTGCTTTCATAAGGCTAACTTTCAGAGATATTCATATCTATTAATATATTAATATTCCTATTTAGAAACATTCGACAAAACGATGGACGTATCCACCCGCCTCAAACGATCCGACTTGGTGTGGTCTAAAAAAATTAAAATATATTAAGAAAACACTCCTAAAGTAATATTAAACAAACTGGCTGCGATGTAACTTTTGCAAGATACCTAGTAGTTCGGTCAAATTTCACGGTGCACAACGCTGAGTATTATAAGAATTATATTTACCGCTACCGCTACCGCTAAAACCAGTCTTTTCGCCAGGTCCCGATGAAGTACCAGGATGCGTGCTGGATAACTACGAGACGCTATTATACAAGCTTCTCATAAAACTTTTTGAAATATTTCCGGAAACTTCGACCATTTCCCTGCGTAAAAAAGTGGCATCTCTAAATTGTCAGCAATACAAAAGCTTTTTAAAAAAGTGTGCATTTACAACACCTGTGCAGTTTTAACATTTGGGGGCTTGCCAACATGCTTTTATAAACCCTCGCTC
Organism: Drosophila vallismaia; assembly: GCA_035047325.1. Taxonomy (NCBI): domain Eukaryota; kingdom Metazoa; phylum Arthropoda; class Insecta; order Diptera; family Drosophilidae; genus Drosophila; species Drosophila vallismaia. Next base: position 68,944 of record JAWNPU010000084.1, read on the forward strand.
CACCACCACAACTCTTTTAGAGATGACGTACTTTATTATAGTTGGCCTCCGACAGCTTTCAGACAGATGTCATCTACACTGACTTCAGCAAAGAAATTGACTTTGTTAATCACTTAAAAGGAGTTAAAAAGAGCCCTTCTGCCCAATGTTAGCTTTTTCCGATTTCGACAATTTTCAAAAATGGTGTTTCGCTCTTAAAACTTTACCATTTGTGTCAACCAGGTCACATACATTCCACATTACTTGCCACATTAGATATTCTTAGAAAGATTGATACAGGTTAATTGTCTTGGTGTCCTAATAGATTTTAAATTTAAATTTTCCATATTTCCACGATGGTTAATATAGCTAAGAGTATGATTGGCTTCTTTAAAAGATGGTCTTAAAGCTTATACGAGGGGTATGTGAAAAGTAACTTTCCCAATGCGATAGCTTCGCAAGGAGCAAGTCTCTGCAAGTCAGTGCCGGCTTTAAAGCCATTCGAGATGGATCATCTGATCGCTCTCGCCGACATTGTTGCAAAAATTGATCAAGTTGTTCGCGAAGACCGCTGAATGACGATATCGCTTTTCGTGTTCCAGATGTATGCCCGAAATCTGTCTACAACATAATGACAGAAAAATTAGGGTACACGATGGTGTGAGCACGCTGGGTGCTCAGAATGCCTACAGCTTATCACAAGCAGCAGCGCACTGACTGTTCACGAGCGTTTCTTCAAGAATGCGACGACAATGAAGAAGAGATCCTTGGTTTCATTGTTACTGGGGATCAAATTCAGCAGTGACGAGGAAGTTAAACAGCTGTCACCAACTACCTCAACGGGCTGGCGGAAGAGTTCTTCGCGGCGGACTACCAAAACTCTATTAAGTGGCTCAAAAAATGTAATGACAGAGAAGGTGATTATGTTAAAAAATAGACATAGAACCGACCTTTCCAACCTATGATAATACATCAATAAACCGTTTTGTACACTCGAAAAATAATTGGGAAAGTTACTTTTAACATAACCCGTATATTTTTTTAATTCGCTCGATAATGGAGGATAGGTCAGGTCAGTACAGGTCTTATTTATGGTGCTGTAGGTAGCCAGTTTCTAAGAACCCTCTTAAAATTTTATATTGCTAATGGACTATAAATTTCAGTCCCCTTTTTCCAGCTTGAGCCTTTACGATACCAATAGCAGCCTATAAAAACAGAATGGAATAAAAATTCATGTGATATCTTGAGCAAATTAAAGATGACCCCGATAAGATCTATTTAAGATTAAAACTGGCGTGATGATGTCGCTCACATCGCGTTTAATCAGCATTCATTGCAGTCATGACGTTTCAAGAAGCTCCCAAACGATACGAATGAGCTCCATCTGACTTCGGTAATAAAATTTGGGTCTGGGTCGAATTAGACATTGTCTTAGACATTGCAAAAAAAGGTTGTGTGTTTTAAAATTAGAATACAAAGAAAAGCTTTTTTCACAAGTTTATCAATCCATCTAAAATTTCTATACAAAAATATTAAAATGGCATTCTAACTAAGTATTTTCTATGAATGTGGTAAATGCATACATTTTTTTATACCCTTGCAGAGGGTATTATAATTTATACAGAAATGTGTAACGCATTAAAAGAAGCATCTCCGACCCCACAAAGTATATATATTCTTGATCAGCATCAACAGACGAGTCGATATAGCCATGTCTGTTTCTATGCAATAAATAGACAGTAGTTTTAAAGCTAGCGTTTTGAAATATTTTACCAGATCATTATTTATGTTGCACGCTTGATTAAACTTGATCAAGTTTAAAAATCGGTCGGATCGGACCACTATATCATATACCTGCCATACCAATGACCGATATGAAAACAAGTCTTTGTCTGGAAAAGTTTTTTGTTGTCAAGGGTATACCATCTTCGGCAAGCCGAAGATTACTTTTCTAACTTGTTTTTTTTTTTAACTTTGCTGTATTTATTCGATTTTCTCAGGAATTATATCAGTCGAATCATCATTGAGAAAGGGATCAGTTCGATTTTATTTTCATTAAATTCTTTCCAACAAAACAAAAAAAAAAAGTTGTTGGCAAAATAATCAAACCTTTTTATTTTATCGAGGAAATTAAAAAATAGAGGTGCTTCGATTCCGGGATGTCGGAAGTCGCTGGGTGCACTAAAGCGGAGTTACGAGAGGTACCACGAACAAGATGCTCCTTTCAGAGCATGCCCCCGCCTAGCACAACTGGCAGGGAGCCTTTTATGGTTAGCAGCCCAAGCCAATTAAACAACCCTAACCAGATAACAGTTGCAAATAGTCGCCTATTACCACAAATTGAAAAAAAATAGTAGTACGCCTACATTCCAGCTTCAGTCTCTTGGCAAAAAGTTTCATCCAAGAAGAGAAGCCTACCAACCTCACCGAAAAGTTCGAAAAAAAGAGCCTATGTAATTGAACATAGAAACCATCTCGCTTTAAATAAATTTGCTGCTCTTGCAAACCTAGATGACTGTCAAAAAGGCGAAATTAGCATGGACATTCTCCAGGTCGAAACCGTTGCAGAAGAAGAAACTGGACAAGCAAAAATTCCAGTGGTAAAAAAGTCACCTAAACAAAGGTGAAGTCACAGAATGTTGACTCCTCTGAACCGGTTCCAGGCAAGGCATCTGGCCAGAACGTCTGGTTTATAGACATCAAAAAGGCTATTAATAACAAAGAAGCTTTAAAAATAAATTAAGTTGGCCGTCAAAGAGTCAGAGTGGAACTGCCGAGAAAAAATGTTACTTAGCGTCAATGTTACCGATGTTTTGGCTTTGATCACATCAAAAACTATTGCACTAAGGAGCCCAGATGTGGTAGATGCAGTTTGCCTCATTGGACTGGTTCCAGTCAATGCCAAGCAAGGACCTATGACGACCTGGAGGGCGTTAATTGCCAAGGCAAACATGAGGAAACTCACAAGGGCTGTAGAATTTACGTCTAGAGACTCAAAAGCCGAAAAACTGGAATCAACATTACTCCCATGACCCGCGTAGAACGTCCACAGCCCATGCGCAACATCAAGCAACAAGCTATTCCATCCTCAATCGTGCGGCAGGGCCTATCGTATGCAGATGCGGCTAGAACTGGACAACAGAGCACACGGCCTGTTGGAAAATACTCCCAACAGCGAAATGCTTTCTCAAATACAAGGTTCCAGACTTTTCCGAATGCTGAGTTTGCTCCTGTAACAAACACAGGCGAACCTCAACATCTTAACCAAATGGCAATTGATGGCTCCCTCGCACAAATCATCATCTCAATGCAGCAGACTATTGCTGGTCTACAAAAAACCATCGCTGAGTTATTTGAGGAGATCAAAGAACTCAGTGGTTCTAAGTCGTTGACGCAGCGCAATTAATGGCTTGTGAACTGCGCCTCGGAACCTGGAACGCTCGTAGCATTATCCCAACTGCTAATGAGCTTAAAGTGTTTCTCAGCAAGCACGAAATCGATGTTATGCTTATTTCAGAGACACTCCTACACGACGGATCCTACCTCAATATGATAGGTTACAGCTGCTATAGAGCAGATCACCCAGGAGGTTGAGCCAGAGGTGGAGCTTGTATCCTAATCAGGCAGGCATTAGTACACTATCACCTGCATTCGATCACAACGAATCACCTACAAATGGCGACGGTAAAAATTTCCACTAATTTGGACGAAATTACGGTGTCAGCTTACCAGGCCTGCCTTAGAATTCCTCTGAGTTTGATAATCTCCTTGGTCAACATGGTCAAAAGTTTATCATTGGAGGTGATTTTAACGCTTAGCATCGCCTCTGGGGTAGTATAAGAGCGAATGCTCGAGGCACAGCACTTCACGATGTTATCTCCGGCAGCTCAACTCAAGTTCTGGCTACAGGCAAACCCACTCACTACCCGTATAACACGAGGAATGTACCTTCATGTATCGACTTCTTCTTGTACAAAGGTATAGCTAACAGTCTACTATCAGTACGCGAAGAGTATGATCTATCTTCCGATCACTTGCCGCTGATCGCTTCACTAACAACGTCACCTCATAGCACCCCCCCTATTAGGATGCTCGTTCCACCTGGTGCGAATATAAGGCTGTTTCAGTACGAACTTAACAATGCCTTTAACCTTAATACAGAGATAAATACAGCAGACGATATCGAGAAAGCGGTTGAAACTTTTATGAAGAAGATCAAAGATGCAGCTCAAATTGCAGCTCCTGGCGGCGCAGTTCACCTACGCAACTTGCATAGCAGCGTCGCTCTCTCTCCGGAAGCAGTCGGACTCTTAACTCTCAAGAAACGTCTTCGGCGTGAGTTCATCAGAACCAATGACCTAATAGATGACAGATTGTACCGAAGGATATCAAATCGGGTGAGAAAAGTACTGGCCAACCTGAAAAGAGAAGCAACTGACGCGTTCCTCGGGAAAGCTACCGCCGATGAAAGCTCAAAATTCGCGCTCTGGAAGCTCACGAAGAGATTCAAGAGACAAGTTGCTCCAAAGTTTCCAGTTCGTAACCCAGATGGCACTTGGGCAAAATCACCTCAAGACAGAGCTGAAGCGTTTGCCAGAAACCTGGAGAAAAGATTGCTCGAATCCCGATAGGTCCAAAAAGCTATTCCGAAGTTTCAGTTTGGTTTTAGACTCAGACACCTGAACAGCTACACCGCGTAATGAAGTTTGTGCTGGAAGGTTTCCATGGAAAGGAGTACGTCGTTGAGTGTGGCAGAGTATGGCATGAAGGACTTTTGTACAAGCTTAAAAGCCTACTAAATCCTCAACTCTTTTTGATAATAAAAAGCTTCCTACACGAGCGATCCTTTAAAGTAGTACAGGACGGACTGTCCTCCCAAACAAAAAGAGTCAGAGCAGGTGTACCCCAGGGAACTGTGTTAGGTCCAACACTATATAGCCTGTATACGCACGACATGCCCTCAGCTGACAAAATGTCGCTTACAGATCCCAATGACCTGCTAGTTGCCACCTTTGCTGATGACACTGCAGTCCTGGCCAGAGATACTTGCGTCTATACTGCCACCGATACGCTTCAGCTTTACCAAAAAAAATTTGAGAACTGGGCCCTACGCTGGAACATCGCAGTCAATCCGGAAAAGTGTGTCTCCGTGACGTACACCCTGAGAAAAGACACATCACCAGGTGTGTTTCTGCATGAAGAGCTCCTCACACAATCGAACGCCCACAAATACCTCGGTGTCACTCTGGATAAGCGACTTACATTTCAACGCCATGTAACGGATGTAACTGGGCGGCTCAAAACAAAGGCGAACAGCATGGCTTGGCTCCTTAGGCCTGGAAACAAACTTTCAATTTCAAACAAGGCCAAAATTTATAAGGTTGTATTGGCTCCTATTTGGAGATATGGCAATCCAAGTATATGGCATCGCCGCAAAGTCGCACCTCAACAAAATTCGTGTGGCGCAGTCGCAAGTTTTGCGTAAACTACCTGGAGCGGCTTGGTACATCCGCAACAAAGACATTGATACGGAGCTGAGGGTACCAAGAATTGGCGATGTCATAAATAAGCAAGCAATCGCGTTCATAAATAAATTGGGAAACCACCCTAACCAGTTGGCTCGAAAACTCTTGAAGAGGAGACAAGTAATGGGACTGAGGGCGAGAAGGAGGCTCCTGCGCATTCACCCAACAGATCTGCCAAGAAAATATATAAATTATTTAATTAAATTAAATAAAGCCTCTAGACTCCCGAATTAGGTTTAAGTATGTTAAGTATGTTTAAGTATGTTTAAGTATGATAGAAATTATGAATCTCTGCAGTAGAAATTCTTATAAATAGTAACAGTAGACGGCAATGTAAATAAATACAATCTTAATAGAAAAAAAAAAATCAATCTTTTACGACCTTTGTTTCGATGCAATTTAAAATTTGACTTATTTTAGGGAAATTTTTTTAACTTGGGAGAGGGAAGTTAAGGAAGAGAGGGTAGCTAATAAGTAACACTCTGCTAAGATAAAAAGGAAGGACACGGATTGCATCTTAGTTGAGTCTACTAAAAGCGCGTATCAACAATTTTTGTAAAGACCCATATTTTTTTAAAGATTGCTAAAATCGGAGAATCATTTAAACTGTTTATGATCAATACATTTAATGGACAATTAAACCTTTTCGACATCGAAATAGGTTATACTTACTTGTCCAATATTGAGTTCTTGTGGAAACTGATTTAAGACTGTCCCATAGCTGTTTTTGTCTTCATCTATAACGGATACGATTAGTGCTATTAGCTTGTGCCAGAAGTCCACACTATCCAATTTAGGTTCATGATCATCTGGAGCCCGCTTTACTTCGTTAGGGTCGACCTGTTTTTTTTTAATTAAATTTAAATTAAATGTTAAATTACTTGCGTGATTTGTCAAACAATATATTTTCTATTTTATCTATACATCTGTTATTTTAAGTTTACAATTTCTAAATCATTATACATCAGAGACATACACATTACTATGAATTGTAGATTATGGAGGTATCGAATCGCACCTGGCGTGTTGGTACAGAGGGTACTACATATAGCTGAGGCATGCAAAGTTTTCTGTGTTACCTTAATATAATCAAACAATCGAAAGGTATTGTTTTAATTAGATAATTTTTGCCCCAACATTAATCTCCAACCTCAAAAATCTTGCGTTGTATAAATCCGATCGGATTGCCCGACATTTTTTTTGTTTTAACGTACTTATTTTTAATTTAAAATCACTAGACAATCATTAAATGGTTTGGGGGTGAAATTAACATAAGAGAGGTACATGAAATGTATTTTTAAGGAGGTTGACTTAGGTGTCTATTGATGGGGGAGGTCAAGCGGGTGTTTCCTCTTCAGTCGTCTTTGGGATTGACGAGAAGGTTGATGGCTAGGTGGTTGGGGTGGTTGTCCAGTCTTTTTTTGTATCTTTTTTTTTTTGAATCCCCGAAATGACGTTGAAAATATGACATTTCTTTCCTTTCTGTACATTTTATACAGTTTTGTGATTGCTTGATATAGTTTTGTTTGAGCGCGCGTCAAGGACAAGAGTCGCAAAGAGAAACTTCGTTAAGAACGAAAATGCAAGATATGTGTAAATAACCCCATCTATTGGAAAAATATAGATTTCTTTTTACTGTACCAAATATATAAATACATATACGAGGTGTGTTCAAAACAGAATCGCGAGTTTTGTGTTTTTTCAAAAATTATTTATTATTTCATGAATATCTATTTTGTTCCCTTCAAAGTAATCCCCATGAGATATTATGCACCTGTGCCAACAGTTTTTCCAATCTTGGAAGCACTTAAAAAAATCATTTTTTTAATCTTGATCAGCTCCTTCTTCGATGCCGTCTTTATCTCGTCAATCGTAGCGTAACGTCGTCCTTTCATGGGCCTCTTCAGTTTAGGGAACAAGAAAAAGTCACGGGGGCCAGGTGTGGGGAATACGGTGGCTGCGGCATCATTAGTGTGTTGTTTTTGGCCAAAAAGTCGCGCATAAGCGACTATGTGTTAGGACGGGCGTTAACGTGGTGCAAAAGCCAATTTTAGTTCTTTAACAAAACCGGGCGTTTCTGGCGGATTGCTTCGCGCAAATTGCGCAAACCTTAGGTAATATTCCGTTATATTCCGTTCTGTGGTCATATTCTACCCTGTGGTCAGCAAAACTTTCACATTCGACCTTCGGCATTCGAATTTTGGTACGAAACACGAGCAAGCAAAGCAGCTGTCAACAATAAAGTGAACAATGAAAATGGCCAAGCTTGTCGGCATAAGTGACAGACATGAGTAGCATAGAGTAACATAACGCCACAAAAAAATCGGAATTCGATTATATTTAACCCGAAAAAATTCAAAACTCGCGATACTTTTTGAACACACCTCGTATAAACAGGTAAATAAGAGATAAATAAACAGGGTAGGTGGTGTTCGTGAAATAAAGCAGATCTTGAGGCCATTAGCTCTTATTGCCATCATTGTAGAGAAACTATAAAGAACTATAAAAGTTATAGTCTCCTAAACGCATATTTTTCGGATCAGGTGCGTTCTCACGTAAGGATTTTTGTTTGTGTTTCCAGCTAAATCCATCAAAAACGCTTCATAGCTTAACCTCTGGTGACTAATTAATAATTCGCAGATAATAAGAAATGTAGTTAAAACGCGTGACTAGCCGTTGGTTCAACCAGCCGCTGACTCTACGCGCCCTAATATTACCACGCCAACAACCGCCAGTTCTTGCAGATGGCTCTGCTGACTTGTCTACAAATAATTTTCCATCTACGTCACGTCTCGTTCTATTTAATAAATAAACATTAAACTAAGCTGCGCCTTACAAACGCAGACAGTGGCGTCTTACAAAGGCAGCAATAGATAAGATAACATATGTATGCATGAAATGAGATTAAAGGAGCAGCGCTCGCAGGATCGCTTCAGTTAGATTCGAATACCCGAATTGATCTGAAATAATGTTATGCTAACTTTCCCGCTTATACAGCCGTCGGGAGACTTCTTCGAGGAAGGCATTAAAAAATTGATCCCGTGGCCCAATATTTGCATCTAGCGGGATGGTGACTATGTCGAAAAAAAGTTACATATGTACAAATGTAACCAAGTTGAGGGTTTTCCATTTAGGGCGCTTGATCTTTAAAATGAAAAAAAAATACATGTAGGAGAGATATTTGCGAAATTTTTATTTTATTTGAAAGGATCATCGACCCCATTATATATGGAACATGACATCCTTCAAATGACAGCCACGGCTTCGGTTGGTGGCGCGCACATGAAAGGTCCAATTTTACATGACTCTGGCGTACAAATTGGGCTGTATTTCATCGATGGCGTGGCGTATGTTGACTTTGAGGGCATCGGTGGTTTACGACTTATGTTGGCATAGACCTGCGTCTTAAGAAAACCCCACCGGAAAACCGGTTGACTCGAGTTTGTCCACCAATCGATGGATAGTGGACTCGGCAGGACGAACATCAGGTGAATGTGAACCGACTTTTCAATGCAGTTTACGCAGAAAATGCGAGTGCACACGTGGAAAGGAAAGGAATGCGATTGTATGAAACGCAATTGCTAGTGCATTGCTAAGTGTCATAATAATTGGCATGATGTAACACATCATAAAAGTATGGATTTCGAAGCTCTTCAAATTTGTAGTGGACTATATTCATTTATTTGGAAATGGTTTTTGAGTTGTTTTACTTTTTTAATTTTATATTTAAACATTCTCCCAATGGCCACAAAAGTTATTCTTTTTAACATTTTTATTTCTTACTCCTTCATATTAAGTGAACTGTAACTTATTCTTATTTTGTATATTTAGAAAATATAATTTTCTAGTTGGTGCTTGAACATCCTGCATGGGTCAGGAAGGTGATACAATTTTAATTTAGATTTTTTAAACACATTTATTTTTTGCGTATAAATAAATAAAATATACATTTTTCAATTGATGTACAGTGGGCAAAAAAAGTTTAAGTACACTTTAAACATCAGTGTTTATTGATCAAACATATTGATTTAAACATCAGTGTTTATTGATTAAAATATACAATAAAATTTATGAAATCGATCCATTTTTTACCATATAGATTTAAAAACTATTATTTTTTAAATTATAAGAAATTTAAACAAGTCACTTCTCTCGTAAACTTCTGAATAGCTGAAATATTATATAAAAAAAAAAATGACTGAAAACGGCGACAAAAAAGTTTACGTACGTTCGTCGGAACCATTATTTTTTTGGCAAATTCTTCGTAATTCTGACGGTAATCGTGAATTCTTTACTAACGCTGAAGTTGGTTTTTACACTATTGTGTTTTTTGATTTTTTAGAGTTAGAGAGTCGACATGGGACGAGGAAACCAAATTCCACTTGAAACACGGAAATAATATTAAAATTGTACATGGAAGAAAAAGGTGCTCGGGTTTATGGCAGAATAATACAGGAGCCTGCTTCCAGTGTGCAAATAATAATAAAATCATACGGCTACTCCGGCAACCTCCAGGTTAAGCCCAGGTTAGGTGGACCAAACAAACTGACTGACAGGGAGGAACGGCAAATTGTTAGTTCATTTAAAGCCAACCCAAAAATTTCCGCTCCGAAAATACAGGAGGAAGTATTTAGGAGCTCAGGCAAAATTGTTCACCCTCAAACTGTGCGAAATTATCCATAAGGATTAGTACAACACAAGAACACCTCGCCGAAAGCCTTTTGTTGGCGAACTGCAAGAAAAGGCTGTAATTCGCACAAAAATATTTGAACGAGCCGGAATGTCCTATGGAGTGATGAGTCCAAGCCCATCATTTTTGGTTTGGATAGCTCACAGCAAGTATGGGGAAATCCGAACACCGCATAGGACCTTAAAAATGTAACACCAACTGTGAAGCACGGTGGCGTAACGTGATGGTTTGGAGCTGCATTGGGACGGCTGGAGTTGGGAAACTTATCTTTATTAAGAGTACTTTGGACAAGCATTTATATTTAAAAATTTGGAAGGAAAATCTTAAAGACAGTGCGACCCAGCTCCAGTTGAATGTGAAGATATTCCTATTTCAGCACGATAGCGACCCAAAACATACGTCATATCTGGTCAAGGAGTGGCTGCTCTACAACTGCAAGCAATTGCATACGCCTCCACAGTCTCCCGACCGAAATCCTATTGAGCATATTTGGAATTTGTTGGACAAAAGAATAAGGACGCACAAAATAACCTCAAAGCAGTCCCTTATGACAGTTTTGCAGTCTGAGTGGGCCAAGATCCTAGAAAAGGACACAAATGTGTTGGTGCAAACGCAGCGTCGCCTCCAAGCAGTTATTGTCGTAAAAGGAGGTCCTACCAAATATTAACACTATAGAATTTATGATTTTCCAAAGTGTACTTAAACTTTTTTGGACTCAAATTATGGATTGTTTTTATGAAATTGTTTTTTTATTACCCTTTAATTCATTTAAAATAGTAAAAAGAAATATTTTTCAGTTCTTAGATATATTAGCTAAAAAACTGAATAACATTTTGAATTTTTCCTTTTTGTTTTAATAGTATTTTGATTGGTTTTAGTTAAAAACCACGGTGTACTTAAACTTTTTTTGCCTACTGTATATGCATATAGATGTTATTCTTACATTCATACATAATTTATCAGTTGCGATCTAACACTCAAAGAGTGCAGACGTACCTGCGGATCGACAGCAAATTTCTTATCGTGCTTTAACTCCCACTATTCCGAAACTGTCACATAGCGTCTGATTGGTTCAACTTACGAACCTAACGGTCTGCTACAAACTCTAACGCACATTCCAGAGTTAGCGTCATCTGCTGCCTACCAAATTCTGTGTACAACTCAGAAGCAAAGAGCGGTTGGCACACCGGCCAACGGTGCCTAGTTCCCCCTCCCCCCACTCAATCGTCCACAACCTACAGCATGGATTGGCAAGCACCCGCGCGGACCGCTAAGCTTGGAAAAACAACGCCCTGCAAAAAGGCTCTCAAAACAAGGAAGTGCAGCTCGAGCAGCGACTCAAGCTCAAGATCATCTTACTCGGAACCCGGGGAGATCAAGCGTAAGCCCGCGTGTAAAAGGCAGGGAGAGGAGCCAGACGTCACGCCTAGCACCAGCGCAGCTCTGCATAGGAAGCTGGCAAACAACTTCTTTGCCCCCCTCTCAAGCAAAGAAGATGACGACGAACATGATGAAACCAAACCTGCTGCAGAGGCAGTGACATCCAAAACAGCAGAGAAATCAATCCCGCCCCCGAAAACCCTCAAGCCTCCCCCGATCTACATCCCAGACGTGACCGACATTACCGAGATTGTCAAGATGATAACGACTCTCGTGGGTACCAAAAAGGACTTCTCATACAAAACGGAGAGAAATAATAATGTACTCGTAATGATGCCAGATAAGGAGTCCTACACAGCCCTACGCCAGCACCTCGTGGCACATAACAAAAGGCACCGCACCTTCCAACCAAAGGATGAGAGAGCGTACAGGGCGGTCATCAAGGGACTTCACCACTCAATGGACCAGACTGAAATTAAAGAAGAACTCCATAAATACGGCCATACTGTGAGGGATCTGCACAATCCCATTGGCAGGAAATCCAAACAACCACTGGGGATATTTTTTGTTAATCTAGAACCAGCGAGCAACAACACAGAGGTTTTCCAAATAAAGAGGATTTGCAGGTCAGTCGTCACTGTTGGGCCCCCACTGAAGTTCAACGATGTTCCACAATGATTCAGATGCCAAGGGTTCGGACACATCCAGCGCTACTGTTTCCTTGAACATCGCTGCGTGAAATGATTCTCACGACGCTAGGTCATGCACCAAAAAAGATGCCGAGAAAGCATGCTGTTTACATTGTCAAGCTGATCATCCTGCGTCGTACAGAGGATGCCCTGCCTACAAAAAGGCAAAGGCACAGCTATCTCCTAAAGCCAGACCCATTGAGAGTAGCAACAAACCACCTCTCATCCAAATACCAACTATCATCAATGGTACGAGTTACAGGGACGTACTTCTTGGAAACCATGCAACACAGCCAAGGACACCCCAACAAACCCCTCAAACCACTCCCGAAGCCCCAAATCTCAACCAGCTTGAAACGATGTTTGCCCGCATGGAAGGAACGATTGAGAGGATGATGGAAAAGTTGATCTCACAGATGTTCTCGCAGATGTTCGCGCAGATGGCGCAGTTTATAGCTCCCTTCCTCAACAGAAAGTAATGCAAATAAGGCTTAATATAGTTTTTTGGAACGCAAACGGCTTGCAGAAGAGCAAAGCCGAAGTAGAGCATCTCATGGAAATAGACAATATCGATGTTCTTCTAGTTTCGGAATCCCACTTTTGTCCCAGATCCTACTTTAACATTAGCGGATACGATCTGTAACATGCCAACCATCCATCTAGCAGAGCACACGGAGGAGCAGCTATGCTCATCAGGAGTGGCATTCAGTACACGGAACTTCCCGCGTTTCAGGAGGAATGATCTCAGTGCGCCGTGACCAGGATTTCTAGCCCACAGGGAAATATCACCATTGGTGCGGTTTACTTCCCACCCAGACATTCGATAACCGAGACCCACCTTCAGGACTTCTTCGAGTCCCTTGGACCTCGTTTTATAGCAGCCGGAGACTTTAACGCCAAACACTCCTGGTGGGGGTCCCGCACAAACAACCCCAAAGGCATAAAGCTCTACAAGTACCTGCAGCGGAAGAGTCTGGACTGCCATTCCACTGGAGAACCCACATATTGGCCTTCCGACCCTTCAAAGCAGCCGGATCTTCTGGACTTCGCCGTCTCCAAGGGCATAGGACACTCTAAGATAACATGCTCAAGCTATGATAAACTGCTATCTGACCACAGCGCAGTAAACTTGCTCCTAAACATCCCCGTCCTCAGAAAAACCCCGCCTAGAAGACTCACTGGGAATCACACAAATGCCCCTAAGTTTACGTTATGGATGCTTTCCTCCCTGTACTCAGATCCCCCTCTTTCCACACCAAGCAACATAGATGCGGCCATCGAAAACCTTACCAAAGGGATGCACAATGCTGCTGAGTTAGCGAACCCACCTTCTCCGACTACCCCAAGAACACCTGAAAGAGACGTGCACTTGTGGTCTCCTGAAATCACGGCCCTCGTGGCCGAAAAAAGGCGCATCAGAAGAGTCTGGTTTTCTTCGCGCAATCCCAGTGACAAGACAGCACTTAATCGTGCCACCAAGAAACTGAAGGACGAGCTAACCATCCTACGGCAGGACTCCTTCCATAGATTCCTCAAGGAGCTGGAACCGGAGACCCGCAGCACAATCTGTGGAATGTCACGAGGCACATTAAAAGACCTGCGAAGAAGATATCACACGTGCGCAAAGTGGACGGGTCCTGGTGTCGGTCTGAGATCGAAAGAGCAGAAGCCTTTGCCGACCATTTACATAGTGCTTTCTCACCTTTCGATAGATGCACTGCCGAAGAGAGAGCTGCCATCATAAGGTTCGTAGAAAGCCCAAGTGCTCCTGGCACGCCAATACAGCCCGTCGAACCAGAGGAGATTGTGCAGGAGATCGCCTCCTTAAAAAATTGCAAGTCACCAGGTCCTGACCGAATTGATGCAACAGCACTGAAAATGTTGCCCCTAATCTGTTCCCAAAGGCTGGCTAACATCTTTAACAGCTGCCTCCGTCTAGGGTACTTCCCGAAAGGGTGGAAGCGTGCTGAAATAATTGTCCTCCTCAAGCCTGGAATCTAGCATCGTATCGTCCGATTAGCTTGCCACCGGCTTGTTGAGAGCATACTAGAGGCCTTCGAAAAGAAAAAGTACTGCTGCGCCGTTATGCTGGATGTTAAACAGGCATTTGACAGAGTCTGGCACCCTGGACTCCTGTTCAAAATTAAATCCCACCTTCCAAGTTCCCACTTCGCCTTCCTCAAGTCGTACACAGAGGAAAGAGAATTCCGAGTGAGATGCGGATCATCAATCAGCATGCCTAGGCCTATAAGAGCAGGAGTACCTCAAGGCAGTGTCCTTGGACTCATCTTATACACACTCTACACAGAGGACCTTCCCATCACCCCCTCTCGGATCATCACAGTAGCTACATATGCAGACGACACCGCTTTCCTAGCCTCCGCCACAGATCCGCAGGAAGCATCAGCCATCATACAGAGACAACTGGATGCTCTAGATCCATGGCTGAAACGATGGAACATCGTGGTCAACGCGGAGAAATCCTCCCACACAACCTTCGCATTACGCAGGGGGGATTGCAAATAGTGCGAAAGGGATCGTGTTCAGCGTAGTTGGATCTGCAGGTAGGTAACCATAGGGGTCGGAAGGACCTAGTTTCCCTATTAGGGATGCAAAAATATAGTTGTTTTAGAAGGTGTTTGGAATCAACCATGCCATGGATAAGCATATGTAGAAACATGACCCCAGCACAGGTTCGGCGCTCCTTCAGAGGAGGTAAATTCAAAAATTTAAGCCTGCAACGGTACGGCGGGATACGATTATCAGGATCCCAGTTTAAGTTTTTTAGTGCAAACAACAGAAATTGCTTTTGCACCGACTCAATGCTATTTTGGTGAGAGGAGTATTGAGGACTCCCAACGCACGAGCAGTATTCAAGGATAGGACGAACTATGGTGATATACAGGGATTTGGTGGTGAAAGGATCGTTAAATTCTTTAGACCATCGCTTAATAAAGGCTAACATTCCTCTGGCTTTATTCACTGTCACAGAAATGTGATCATTAAACTTAAGTTTATGATCAAAAAGAACTCCACGATAATTGATTGTGGAATCACGATCAAGGACGTGATTTCCGTGAGAGTAAGATACAGTAAGCGGTACACTGCGATGGAATGTCATAAGTTTGCATTTGGAGCAGTTTAGGAACAGAAGATTGCTTGAGCACCACGTATAGAATTCATATAGATCTAGTTGCAGATGCCTGTGCAGGAAATGTTTCGAGGATAACTTAACATTATCAGCATACATAAGCGTAGAGGCATAACTAATCACATTGGGAAGATCATTTACAAAGAGTATAAACAACAGTGGCCCTAGATGACTACCCTGAGGGACACCCGATGAGACATGTATCACCTTTGACTTGGTAGTTTAAAAATAGGACACGCTGAGTTCGACCTGAAAGGTAGGAAGCAACCCACATCAGGATATTTGGTGGAAAACCAATAAGCTGGAGTTTGCTTAGCAGGAGCTAATGACTAACTGAATCAAATGCTTTGCTAAAGTCAGTATAAATTACATCAGTTTGCAAGCGATGTTGAAAACTTCGGTTGATTTTTGACGAAAATTTAAGTAGATTAGTTGTTGTCGAGCGAAGCTTGACAAAACCATGCTGTGCTGATGAGATTATGCTGTTGCAGATGCGATGTAATGAGTTTCTCAAGAAGTTTGGGAATCGCGGAAAGCTTAGCAATGCCGCGGTAGTTTTCAATGGAAGCCTTCGAGCCTTTTTTATGAATTGGGAAAAGGTATAATTCATTCCATAATTTAGGTAGGGATGTTTGCTCCAAGGATAGGTTAAATAGTATAGTGAGAGGTAAGGTAAGAAGATCGGAGCACCTTCTGAGGACGCAGCTAGGTACATTGTCTGGGCCTGGTGAAAACGAGATTTTGATTGATAAAAGAGACACATCGTGACAGTGGAATTTAGAAAGATAAATGTTTGGAAGAGTAAACGATATGAATAATTAGAGAAGGGATCAAATGAATCAGATGAGTAGGTTGACTGAAAAAATTACGCAAAAAGATTAGCAATGCCGAGATGTGAAGAGTCGGAATTATTATTATATGAGAGGGAAGATTAGATTTACGTTTGGAGTTTACAAAAGAATAAATAGAGCTTGTATCAGTTCGAAAATTGAGTTTGCATTTTGTAATATAATTTTTATATAGTTGACTATGAAGATCAACAAACTGTTTGCGGATTAGATGGTAGTTTGAAATATGTAACAAAGTTCAAGACCTTAAAGACTTTTTGTAAGCTGTAGATTTCCTATTTGAAAGGAAAGAGAGGTGCTTATTAAACCATGGAAGTTTTTACGTAGATGGAGTCAATGTGTCAGGGACAGATTTTTTTATGGCGATATGTATTACTTCATAAAAAGAATCATTGGCATCATGGATATTACTGAAATTAGAAAGGTGACTCAATCCAATATTAGTCAGGTGATTTCTAAGGTCACAATAGTCAGATTTTGATGAGACTGCGTTTTTGATGAGACTGCATTTTTGATGAGACTGCTCGCTATTACTGAGGGGGGAATACAGAAGACTTGATAAACAGCAAAACGAAAAGTGATGGATGGTGAGGGTCCTCAGGAGTAGATAAGGGAGAAGACTTTGCTATTGTGGCAGAAGAGTTAGTATTTGAGAAAATGAGCGACAAGCGACCTGCCACGGAGTTCCGTATAGGGTTAAGTTGGAAAACGGCAGAGTCGGCTTAGCCATCAAGGAAGTCATTTTGGTTAGTGGGTAACAGTGAGTTATCATCGTCTGAGTTGATCCATAAAATGAGAAATGAAATTAAAATCACCCATAACTAGAATAAAATCAGAATCATTTAGCAGACACAAACCTGATTTAATGGCAGTTAAGTGGTGCATATAAATGATTGCATCACACAAAGGAGGAATGTAGGAACAAGTAATGAAAAGGTTAAAGGACTCTACAGGAATTTGAACGGCTAAAAATTCAATTTCGAAAGTATTAACGCAACCTCCAAAGGTTGGGCGAAAGACAGTGTTCTTCAATACCAAAATTTCAATGTCTATGACAGAGGAGTTTAGCCAGGCTTCTGCTAGCACAATAGCATCAAAGTCAAAGGAAGCACTGTTAGTAAAGAATCAATTCAGTTTTCCAAGTGTCCAAATTTTTGATAAAACTTAATCAAAACCTTACAAAGGGTTTTTCATTATGGGCGTTTGATCTTTGAAATGAATAAAAAATATATGTAGGAGAGATATGTGCGAAATTTTTTTTTTATTTGAAAGGTTCATCGACCCCATTCTGTATGGAACATGACATCATTCAAATGACAGACACGGCTTCGGTTGGTGGCGCGTACACGAAAGGTTCAATTTTCGATGGCGCACAAATCGGTCTGTATTTGATCGATGCATGACGTATGTTGACTTTGAGGGCATCGGTGGCCTGCGGCTTGTTGGCATAGACCTCCGACTTAAGAAAGCCCCACAAGAAAAAGTCCAGTGGGGTCAAATCGCACGATCTCAGTGGCCAGTCCACGTCGCCTCCGCGCGATATGACCATGTCCTGAAATTGCTCGTGCAGAACATCCATCGTCCTGTTGAAACCACATGTCCAAATCCATATTCTCGATTTCAGGCAAAAGAAGTTAGTTATCATCGACCCGTATTGCTAAGCATTGACGGTGACGGCCACACCATTACAGTTTTCGAAAAAATATGGACCAATCACGCTTCCGGCCCAAAATCCGCACCAAACAATCACTTTCTGTGGGTGCATTGCCACCTGGAGAACCTCGTGTGGATTGATCTCGTCCCAAATACGGCAATTTTGCTAATTGACATAGCCATTCATCCAAAAATGCGCCTCGTCGCTGAAGATGATTTTTTCGCCAAAATCGGCGTCAACATCCAACTGCTCTAATGACCAGCGAGCGAACACACGGCGCTGCCTATGGTCATTAACCTTAAGCTCCTGGGTCAGTTGGATCTTGTACGGGTGCAGGCCCGACGCAAAATTCGCCAAGTTGTTGTCTGCGAAAAGCCGAGTTCCTGTGCGAGACGCGGAATTGACTGCCGCAGCGATATTCTCGGCAGATCTCGCGGTACGTTGACGGAAGGGAACCGGGTCATTGTTAACTGACCCGGTTGACTCGAATTTGTCCACCAATCGACGGAGTGTCGATTCGGCAGGGCGATCATCGCGACCGTAAATCGGGCGTAGTGCGTGGAACGTTTCTCGAACTGAAGACCCGTTTTCATAAAACAATTTTATGATTTACACGTGCTGCTCGACACTGTAACCTGCCATGGTGGTTTGGGAGGACTGAATAAATATTACACACTGGATTTGACTGTCACTCAAACAACGTGGCCGCAATGAGCTGTTCGACCGTCCCTATTGGAAAACATATACATATAAACTTTTTATATAAAGGGAAAAGTACAAATTGGATATATCAATACAACAACAAAAACAATTTTAAATTCCCCCTTGACACTAGGAGTTAGGGAAGAAACAGCAGAATCATTACGGGATTCAGACACAGAAATTAAAGAGCAATTTCTTAACGATCTAACTAACCCGGCGGTATTGAAATTACCGGAAGAATTAGCATTTTCGGAAGACCAAGAAACAGCCACAACCACAGAAAATTCAGCCGGCATAAGGGCGCCTGAATTGCAAACTTCAATTGTTGGTGAGACATCCCAAAACATCAAGGCAAAATTGTCTACGGTACAATAGAAGGGCAAAACAGCCACACAGTTTACTACCGAAGTTAAGAAATTATGTAAGCGTGGAAGCCTCGTATATCGATGAAGATTTACCGGCAAATCAAGCCACCAGAATAAGTACCAGCGATGCAATTGATGTAATGATAAAAAAGGACGAACACGAAAGTGTTAAAATCGAGCTCGAGGCAGGTATTCCAATAGAGGTAATTCGAATAAAGGTTAGTTATAGAAGTAACGGTCGCGGAAGAGGCAATGGTCGTTACAATAATAGAACTATAACAATAATTATAACAATAATGGTTATAACGGCAATAATTATAACCAAAATAATGGTAATAATTATAGAGGTCGTGGAAAATCGAATAGAGGTAGGCGAAATAACCAGAGTGAAAATAATAATAATAACTATGGAAATAACCCAAATAATTTCGGAAATAATTCCGGAAACTCTTATCAACCCTCAGATACACAGGAATAATCTCAGTATAAATATATTAATTTCATTTAATCACGTTCTTTTCGATACTCGAACAGTGCAAAAATTTGAAAATTAAGAAACAAAAACCAAGCCACCAACTCTCACAAAGAGTCAAAACGAGATTCCCGCTCAACGTCAACAAGAGCAAGACAAACGTCGTCTCTCATCGATACGAAACATCGCGTATTTCTCATATGTGTCTTCGCAACCCGCGGAAATGCATGAAATAAATGCAAACGTCGATCAGCCACGGTGACCCCCAACCTGACACATTAATTTAAACCAAAACGAACGAGAGAGCTAGTTCTTGCTCATCGGCAATCCCAACGATGTGCCAAAGAGAACTGACCTTTCCCACGGCAGCCGAAACTTCGACCTCATTAACCATTGCACTCGCAACAACAACAAATACTGCAACGGTATCAACCGTACACACAGCAACAATGCCTAAAACAATGCAAACTGGATTGAACAGATTTGAAATACTGGCAGATATTGATATGGATCTATTCCGCAGCACTGACGAAAGGGGACAAAAAGAAGCCAAAGTCCCCACCTATATAAATCCGAGAGAAAAGCTCGAATAATCTGGTTTACAATATAATTGAACTTGTTGGAAAACACAATTTCCACATAACATCCCAAAAAAAAGGCAGCATCTACGAAATCAAGGTCTAGGTAAAAACTGAATAGAACTTTAGGACTCTTATACACTAGTAAAGCAGAAATAATAGAAACTACTAGACGTACCAACTACAAAGTAGTCGTTCTTAGGGCGAAAACTATCTTTAACATCCTGAACAAAGACAGGAAGCCGCAACCACTCTTTAAAGTCGAGCTGGAACCTGACACTAAAGCTATCAGGAAAAAATAAAGTGCATCCTATTTACAAGTTACAGTTTCATCTGCATCGTAGAATTAATTTAGAAGAACCACACAAGCGCAAAGGCCACGTCCAATGCACTAATTTCCAAGAATATGGCCATACAAGAGCATATTGCACATTGCGCTCAGTTTGTGTCGTTTGTGGAGAGTTTTATGACTTGAAACATTGCACGACAAACACATGTGATCCCAGCTTCAAAAAGTGTGGAAATTGTAGGAGTAACCACACAGCAAACTATGGAGGCTGACCAATCTACAAAGACCTGCAAAGCCGGATTAATCAGTGAGTAACGTCTGCATGCCTACTTAAAGCACAGAATACCCCAATACAATCATTTTCGAACGGTAATACGGCAACACGGTATCTAAAGCCATCAAGGATAAACTAAATCCAAAAAAGTTCCCATGATGTGATATAATAACTCCAAAGATGATTATCGAGCTTCCATACTGTGCTGCACTATGCACTGTTTTCTTGGTTTTTAACGCTATCACAAAACTCGGGTACTATCCAGAGAGATGGAAAAAATCGATCATAGTAATGATACCAAACGCAGGCAGGGACCACTCAGTTTTCTCATCGTACAGGCCTATAAGCCTTTTGTCTTATCTCTCAAAACTATTTGAAAAATGTCTGTGTCCTCCCTATGTGAGGACACGCAATCTTTTTCCAGCGCATCATTTCGGGTTTCGAGAGAAACATGGAACTATTGAGCAAGTCAATCGAATAACATCAGAAATACGATCTGCTTTCGAAAAACGGGAATATTACACTTTTGACAAGGTCTGGCTAGGTGGATTAATGTTCAAAATGAAAACAATGCTTCCCAAAAACACTCACAAATCGTTTAAAATCGTATCTCTTCAACAAAACTTTTGCTGTGAGATTCAACTCTGACATGTCCGATGAACACGCTAGAAACACTAGAGTTCCCTAAGGTAGCATACTTGGACCAACGCTGTACGTCCTTTATACAGCAGACATACCGACAAGCAGACTACTAAGAACTTCTACGTATGCCGATGACACAGCGACTTTAAGTCGATCTAAATGCCCGGTACAAGCAACAAATCAACTTCGTCCTGGACTGGCGAATCAAAATAAACGAACAAAAATGTAACAAATGTAAGCATGTAACATTTACACTCAATCGGCAAGACTGTACTTCAATCACTTTAAACAACATCGTAATACGAAAAGAAAATGAAGTGTCGTATCTCGGAGTGCACCTCGACCGACGTCTTACCTGGCACGCTGAAGGCTAGTACTCTCCACTGGCTTATCAACTCCCGGTCACCCCTCTGTCTGCACCACAGGGTGCTACTCTACAACTCCGTACTAAAATAAATTTGGACGTGCGGCTCACAACTTTGTGGAAGTGCCAGCAGTAGTAACATTGAGATTATGCAAAGGGCCCAATCAAAGATACCGAGAACAATCACTGGAGCACTGGTATATCCGAAATGAAAATATACAAAGACCCCTAAATATCAGATCCGTTAAAGATGAAATAACCCATCACAAACAAAATAAAAGTATGGTACATGAGCAAATTACCGTCACACCCTAACCACCTTGCGAGAAGCTTAACGGGGTTTGCAACCGATCCCGACTTCGCCGCAACGACCTTCGGACCCAGCGCTGATCATTAGGTCATTTTTTTCAGACCACAGTTAAAAAGACTGTTGAATATCGCCTAAAATTAAGATTTAAAAAATTATTGTTGGTCTCATCATTTCTGAGAAGATCCAATAAATACAGCAAAGTTTAAAAAAAGAAAAAAATTAATTACGTGGCAACAGGAAAAAGATTCATTTTCTTAGTTAACACAGATGCAGACATTTCAATTTTAAAAGAAGAGCCGATTACTTTAGTAACATATAAGATGACATAGAATTAATATCCAAGGCATTAGCCAAGAGATCCAAAGGTTTAATTCAGATACAGACAGAGAAATATATGATTCTACACAAATTTCATATAGTAGATCAGCCATTCCCAATACCATGTGATGGAATAATAGGCATTGATTTTATTAAAAAATTTTATTGCCAACTAAATTTCAAACCGACAGAAGATTGGTTTATTATTAGACCTAATAATTTAAATTGTCCGATTTATGTTTCCATAACATATAACTCTGGTAATAATATAATATTATAACCAGCAAGATCACCAGTTATCCGAAAGATCAATGTAACTTAAATTGAAGATACATATATATTGATCCCAAATCAAGAAATACAAAAAGGTACTTACCAAATACCATTTCAACATCACAGAATATTTTTGTACGAATATTAAAAACACAAAATACTGATCATTTAATAGATTTTAATAATCAGAATGTGAACCACTTTCGAACTATATTGTAGTTCAATCTAATGAAGAAAAAAGAGAACAAGCTGTCATTTCCAAATTGTCAAAAAATCTCGCTCCACAATTTGAAACACAATTAAAAAAGCTATGTATTAAATATAAAAATATATTTGGTCTGACAACAGCACCAGTATCGGCAAACAATTTTTATAAGCAGAAACTGAAATTGAAAGACGACGAACCAGTCTATATAAAAAATTATAGAAATCCAAATAGCCAGATAGACGAGATTCAAGCTCAAGTACAAAAATTGATCGATGATAAGATGTAGAACCCTAAGTATCAGAATATTATAGTCCACTTTTTTTATTACCGAAAAAATCTCTTGCAGACTCGGATAAAACGAAATGACGATTAGTAATTGATTATCGTCAATTCAATAAAAAACTCTTGTCTTATAAATTCCACTCCCTAGAATTGATGACATTTTGGATCAACTAGATCGAGCTAAATATTTTTCATGCCTCGACTTGATGTCAGGATTTCACAAAACTGAACTAGAAAAGAGTTCAAGATACCATATATAACTTCATTTTTAACAACAAACGGTTCATATCGTTTTACACGATTACCGTTTGGTTTGAAAATAGCGCCTAATTCCTTTCAAAGAATGATGACTATTGTATTTTCAGGGCGTACGCAAGCATTCCTCAACATGGATAAGTTAATAGTTATAGGTTGTTCCAAAAAGCATATGATTAAGAACTTATGAGATGTTTTTGATAAATGCAGGAAATACAATCTTTAAAATACGTCCAAAGCTCCAAGCTTACATACTTCCAAAGCACCATTTTATCAACGCTGGTAGAAGTAAGAGCTGGTCGTTCACCGAATGTTGCCTTCTTTACATCGTAACGCCCATTTCGCTTCACCTTGGTTACTGTGTATGGATCGATAAACGAACTGGCCAATTTTTTCTCAGCCACAAATTGAGTTCGCTTAATAGTAACCAGGTAACCTTCTTTGTAGAGCCTTTCCATGACTCGGTTCTTGTCGTAATTCCTTTTGTACGTTTTTTGGGCTTCTTGAATTTGTCTTTGTGCCTCCATTCTCTTCTGGTTTCTCTCTTGATCAAAACCATTGGCTATTTCTTCCTTCAGCAACGATAACACATTAACGCTAACTTTCTTTTGCATTTGTACTCCAAATAGTGACTGGAACGGAGTCTTCTTTGTGGAACAGTGGACATTTATTTATAGCTCCTTGAACCTGCGCTACAAATATACACCAATTGGATGGATCTTCAGCGGACAATTTGGTTATTACTAAAATTATGCATCGGTTTACATGTTCAATTTATCCATTTCCTCTTGCAACTCCTATTGTAGTCCACACATGCTCAATTCCATTTCTCGTTATATGCTCTTGGAATTGATTTGACGTAAACGCGACTCGTCTATCGCTTATGAGAAGAACTGGGTGGCCAAAGACAGCTGACCATTCGTGCAATTTCTTCACGACCTCGTCGCTTCCAGTGCTTTTAGGTGGGAATAACCACACAAACTTGGTGAATGCATCTACGGCTGGAAAGATAAACCGATACTGTTTAGCAGATGCATCTATTGGTCCGAGATGATCAACATGAAGAGTATGCAGTGGCTTATCTCCCTTTCCAATACAATAAAGCTGACCTTTTTTCTTTACAACCTTCTTGTTCATTAGAACACATTTCACGCAGTTGTTAATGATTTGACCTACCACTCCATATACGGAATCCAAAAATATTGCTGCAAGGAATGCATAGTTTTCTGCAGGGAAAAATAACCATTATCATGTGTTTCCTTCATTATTTCGTTCTTTATTGATTTAGGGACTACTATGACCTCGTTACCATCCACTACTTTGAAAAGTAATCCTCCTTTTAAATGGAAGTCCTTTTAGGTTTGCGACTTGAGAACTGCTGAGATATAATTTTCTTTCTGCTGAGCTGCCTTTATTTGAACTGATATTTCCGACACTACAACGAAAACATGTGTTTCATTTTATCTCCTGCACGATGCTCAACTTTAAATTGTTCGGCTTCGAATATAAACTCGCTATATTTCTTTAACAAATTTGATAGCGGTCGGTCTATTACTGCATACCCTCGTATTCCGTCAACCCTAAAAACGATTGGACATCTTTAATGTTCTTGAGTCGAGCAAACTTCTGAACAACCTGTGTTTTTCTTTTCATGGAAAAATTTTGCCGTCCTCCACTGTGTGACCCAAAAAGCTGATCCTTTTTTCCCAGAAAGAACATTTTTCCAGGACTTTCGTTAGCTTGACTATGCCCTCCTTGTTTGTTTGACCGAATGTGATTATATCGTCGACGTAGATCTGCATGTATCAGGTTTTGAAAAATGGCATTGACAAAACGGTTAAAGACGGCAGGCGAGTTGCAAAATCCAAACGGTGCTTTACAGAACAAATAAACCCTCTTTGATAAAAGCAGTGTAGCGACGACTAGACTCTTCGATCGGTACATGTAAGAAGCTGTTCTCGAGATTCATGACAGTGAATACTTTTGCAGATTGCAACTTTTCTAGTACTTCATCCATTAAGGGTACAGGAAAACTGTCTCTGAGTACCATCCTGTTCAGCTGACGGAAATCAATACAAATTCTGTTTGTTCCGTCTTTTTTCTTCACTATGACCACTCGAGTTGCGAAATTTGACGTTGACTTCCGTATTATTTCATTCTTATGCCAATCGTCCACTTGCTCTTTTACGGCGGCTACTTCCATAGCTGAATACCGACTTGGTTGGTGACGAAATGGTTTTATTTGATCGTCCGGTACGATCCTCATTTGTACATGACACCGGATTGGACCAACGGCTGAATTATCGGCTTGAACGGTTCAGAAACGCCTAAGTTATTTTCGTTCTCGACAATATTATATATACTTAGCTCATTATGTCCAGTGCTGTTTGGTCGCGCTGACACGTTGGTGAAACTGATCCCCTTCTCGTTCAATGTGACACGAAACTTGAATGCGAAGTTAAAACCAAGCGGGGCGTCATCTTCAATATTTTTATCCGGAACAACAAATTTTTGTTCTACCTTAGCTCCATCGACGCACACATCTGCCGTAAATGTACCCAGCGGCATTGTTTTTACATTTTCTAAGAAAATATCTCGCAGTACAAATTCTTAAAAACTGAGTTGCAAACAGCTGTACAGGTTAAATTTTAATGCACTTGGTATATCTAACCCGTTTTCAATATATCCACGAAGGGACTCTTCGTCGATCGTTCCCTGTGCTGCTATGTTTTTCAAATTCAAAATATACTTTTGAAAGCTCTCATCTTTCTTCTTCTTTCGCTCTCACACTTTGGCATGTAAATCAGCACTTCTCATTGTACGCCTTAAATCTCTAGTTAATACGTTTTTTAACTGCTCAAACGTATTAACAACTTCCGAATCTAAGAACAGCTTTGCCAGCTTTGTTGTCTTTCTACTTGCTTGTACGTATTTGTGTTGCTCGCTCAAGCTATACGCCTCTGCATTTTGTTCAAAATTATTGAATCACTTCTCCACAGGAATAGTCTCTCCGTCATAGCCCGGAACTACATTCGAAAAATTTTAAGCTGAAATTGTTGTTCTATTCCCCTCTCTGTCAGTGGCTTCGTCTGTTTGAATTTTCAGCGTTAGTAACTGAATTATTTGTTGAAGACTTTCGTTACTCATTTCTTCTTCAGTTTGTATTTCCAGTTCACTTCATTTCTGTTGATTCTCTCCTTTTCAAACTTCCCTTCCGTAGCGCGTTTGCGATCGTGTTAAATCACGTGTTCTCTCTTGCTCTAGTTCTTCGTCACTCATGCCCATGTACTCACTCTTTACTGACGACGTACTGACGCTTTGATCACAATAGCTAATGTATCCAACTGATTTGACCTGATTAAGCCTCAGATGTAAGGCTAAAGCCGGGACGAGCCCCCAAATGTAAGGCATTAAAGCCACTTTATTAACATAGTTATGTTGGATATAACAAGAATTGCGGTATGAAAATTAAATGGAAAAGCCACTTCTCGACTCTGCTGACAATGGCTGCAACTTGACGACTTGACTTCTTAACGACTTGATTTTAACGACGATTGACCCTCCGACAGACCAACTTCTTCTTCTTCTCCTCTTCATTTGTTCTGGTGATGATACTTTCTTAATACCGTATACTATCGCTTGCCGAAATGTTGCCGGATGACAAGAAGTTTTATGTCATCCAAATTTATTCAGTACCCCATTAAGTGCAAGGCATTTGTAACTATTATAGGAGATTTATTAAAAACTTCGCCGACTATTCACGGCATATAACTAGATTATGTAAAAAGAATATTTCCTTTGAATAGACAGAAGACAGTCTAAAAGCATTTTTGCATTTGAAAACTAACTGATGGAACCTACTCTCTTGCAATACCCTGATTTTAGTAGAGAATTTTGTATTACAACAGATGCAACAGGGATATTTTTTTTTTTTTATTTAGCGTCGGAATCAATTCAGAGCTCTCTGAATGTAACTGGACGGACGAGGGAAATGGAGGAATATATTTTGATACATATAGACTTAACTAACTTATATTTAACAGCTTGGCGAAAATTTAGAATCTTACGATATTATGCGGGAAGGGACATCGGAGAGGTGGATCCCCTTCAGACGTCGGAGGCAGGGAGCATTGGCGAGATCACTTGCCAGAGAGTTTGGGTGTGTTGCCAATTTCTTTGCGTATCCGTTGCTGTGGAGATTGATCTGATCAACAATCAGCCGTGAAAAACTAATGCGTTCATGGCCAGCATTCTCGATCGAGAGTCTTTCACTGCCACCTCGAAGGTCCGATCGGTGATGAAGGATCTCAGGATATTATAGTGGGGTCCTGGAAGAAGAGCCTTAAGTTTATATTGGAGTCCCTCGTGCCATACCTTATCAAAGGCTTACATTTGGCAATAACCCAGAAGATCCTTACTACCCAACGCTTGAGGTGTCGATTGAAACCCTTACTGCTAGCAATCTTCAGTCTCGCCATGGAGTTCATAAAACTCGCTGCTTTCGCAAGGCTGATTTTCAGAGACTAAGCAATTTAATTTCTACATTCGATTGGTTTGATCTCTGGGAATTCACCGATATTAATATCGCTTTAGAAACATTTTACAAAGCCCTTAACGCCGTCATTGTTTACAAGGAGCTTTAAAAACTTAAAATATATTAAAAATAGACTCCTTAAGAAATATAAAATGTAATGTAATGGCTGCAATGTAACTTATTCAAGATGCTTAGTAGCTCGGTCAAATTTCAACATGTATAACGCTGAGTGTTATCTGAGAATTATAGATGCCGCTGCCGGATCCAGTTTACAGGATTCAACACAGTTTTATAATTTTGTTAACATTAAGCGTAAGCCTGTATCTTCTCCCCCCTAAATTCGTTTGAAAATTTATCTGCGACTAATGATCAGGGTATTGCTGATCTATTCACTTCTTTTCAAACCACACACTTCCTACAATTTTGGTTAAGCTTTATTCATACAATATTCAATCAGCCAATCTTATTGGCAGACCATCTTTCTCCAAAAGCAGTGTGTTATCGGACTTCTAAAGATAAAAACAGTCTATTCGCAAGGTCCAGATGGTGTTCCTGGCTGTGTACTGAAAAACTTTGTTTTCGGGAATAACGATTTTTCTCCACATGTGAAAAATTGGTAACACCACATCTTCAACCTCTGTAGTTCAAATATTTCTCCATGCCAATAAGGTTTCATAAAGCGTCGGTCCACCACCACAAACCTCTTGGAGCTGACTTCCTTTATTATAGATGGCGTCCGTAAAGCCTTCAAACAGATGTAATCTATCCGAACTTCAGTAAAGCATTTGAACCTGTCAACCACTCACTCCTTTTGAGTAAACTTAATAACTTAGGATTTCCCTTAGACCTTCTCACGTGGATTTCTAGCTATTTAGCTGGGAGAATCCTTTTTAAATATGTGCCCTTTTGTGTCCTTTTTAAATATGTGCCCTCTCGCCTTGTTAGAACTACATCGGGAGACGACGTTAAGCTTTGTCTTCAAAACAAATCACCTTCTGCTCAATAAAAACTTCAGTCGGATTTGGACAATTATATAACTAACTAGCTTATACGTATCTTTAGTCCAATACTGGAGTACGGTCATGGGTCTGGAGCCATCAGTATGGGGTTCATCCAGATCGCATTAGGGGACTCAACTGGGATGCAAATCTTCACCTCCCCTCCTATTTTAACATGAAAGAAATATCAATAGGCCAACAACAAAATTTTTTGATCTGAGCGCGAAGTGTCAAAACGTTTTTGCTTATTTACGAGTTTCCCGAAAAAAAAAAAATTTTTTCCGGAAAATAAAACAAAAACTAATTAGTTAACACAATTAGAGTCGCGTAACTACATTAATAGCGATTGGTTGTACAAAGATCCGTTTTTGGACGCTACAGCTAGCGGAGTCGGCAATAAGCTGTAAAATAAAGCAACAAAACAGCTTGCAAAATAAGTGCACGCTGCCCATCGGGCTTTGCATAGCCCCTCCACCGGCACGTAGCCGCACAAGAGGGGCTGATCTTGTTGTTGATTTCGTTTGAGGCGAAAACATAAAATATTAAATTTCCAAATGGCTGAAGGGAAATCTGCTTCTGACTCGCTGCTTAATAATAAGCAGACTTTGCACAAAAAAATGTATCGCGTTGCTGGCAAAACCCCATCCGAGCTTCGCGCTGCTTGCAGAACTAACCAAACTGATATTGGCAATACAAGTACCAATATCATCCCTCCCACGACCAGCACCATGACCTTCACCAGTGTAAGCAGCACAAGCACTGATACCATGGCAACTGCTACAACAAGCAAACAGTGCTCTGGTTTAAACCTGGAAAAATACGATCAATCGTCGCTTCAGTGCTCTTCTGCTGCCCCGCGTGTCACTACTGACTTAGCTACAGTGATCAGTGGGGCCGACCAAAAAATGTTGCAGCCCCAAGTGCAAAAAAGCATGAAAAGAAAAAACGCAAAGCCTTCTTCACCCATCGCAAGTGTTAAGAGAGCGACTAGAGAAGCTGACCTTCCAAGCTCTAGCAACAGGTTCGCCCTACTTGACATGGAAGTAGAAGCTGAAGACACTGCAGAGAACCAACAGGACGAAATAACTGTTGAAAGCAACGACCCTGCCCAGCCCGAACAAGTAAGGAAAATGGGAAAGCCACCTCAAATTGTTTTCCCAGACTGCAGTATACATGACCTCTTTGAGTTCATATGGGAGGTCACTAATGTGAACAATGTGGTCACCAAGAGCAACCTAGGAACCACCAGAATCTTCCCCAAGGATAGTGACACCTACAGGGCTATTGTTGACCATCTGGACAGACATTGTGTGGAGTTCCACACATACCAAATACAGACAGAAAAGCCGCATCGAATTGTTGTCAAGGGCCTACACCACAGCACTCTAAACAAGGACATCAAAGATAGTCTGCAAAAGTGAGGTATTGAGGCTTTCTCTTCCCGGGCTAACAGGGAGAGAAGCTAAATCTCTTCTTTATCAACATCAAACCGTTCGATACGATAAATTAGGTCTTCAAAATCACAATCCTCTGCAGACAAAAGGTGAGGGTGGAGCGAATGAGAAAAGCCACAGGCGTCGCACAGTGCAAACGGTGCCAGCGGTACGGCCACACTGCCAGATATTGCCGACGATATCCCAATTGCGCCAGATGTGGCGAGGGTCATCAAACAAGTGAGTGTATACGCCCCCTTGACGCAACACCTACCTGCTTCCGGCTGCAAGTCGTACCATGAGTATCTTCGTCGGTCATTGGAGTCTCCAAAAAAATCGGCAACCGAAACTACAAGTAGATCACTTAATGGCAATGTGGCCAATCAATATTCTGATACAAGGTACGTGGGGGAATTTCCTGCGCCTGGCCCCGCTAGAATAGCAAGGAAACAAGTGGCCCAAATTGCATTCCAACCAGCAACACAGCAGATGACACCACGGAGCTACAGTGCCCGCACAAGTGCCTCCTATGCAGCAGTCGCAGCTTCAGTGCCAAGCAATTCTGGAAATGCTCAACGTCGTTTGAACTATGCTCAAAACGCAGCCAAGTCCACAACAACAACAGCCGATCGATATACAGTCGCTGCAGCAACAGCAGTTTCAGGAATGGCAACAGCACCTCCAGCAACAGCAGCAACAGCAGTTTCTCATGTGGCTCCAACAGCAACAACAAGAACAAAAACAGTAAAATAAGCTAGCTAATGAACGCCTTGCACGGCTACAAATAATAGTGTCTAAGATGGCCAGCACAATGAAGCAATGGGCTGGAAATAATTCTCAGATCAACGCTACAGCCTCGCCATGAACTCACTTAAAGTCCTCATCTGGAATGTCAACGGCATTTCAGGAAAAGTCGGAGAAGTCGAACTTTTTGCACACAACAATGACATTGATATCATTCTCATTCAGTTCCATCTACTGCCCTCCAGGAAACAGAATACGGGAAAGTCTCTTCACCAGTATACTTCGAAAATGTAGACAAAGATACCTGGTTGGTGGCGATTGGAACGCACGACATTGGCTATGGGGCGATACCTGCAACTTCCCTAGGGGACAAGAGCTAGCTGAAGTCAATCTGCCCAAGACCCTTGGGATCGAATCCTGTGGAACCGAGCAGCCAAGCGACTACGGGTCCTCTTAAGGAGCTCAGAAATAACTTCTTTGAGCACAAGCTGTCCTCGAAGGACTACACTGTTGACGCCAATTACTCACTGTGGAAATGCACAAAGGCTACGAAAAACCAGCCGTTTATACAGGTCCCAGTTAGGCAGCATGGCGGCGACCTTGCACAGAATGAAGAGGAACAGGAAAACATATTTGCTCAACACCTGGAGGCTACGAAAAACCAGCCGTTTATACAGGTCCCAGTTAGGCAGCATGGCGGCGACCTTACACAGAATGAAGAGGAACAGCCAAACATATTTGCTCAACACCTGGAGGCCAGATTCACCTCACAAAACTTTGCTACGTTGGCTGATATCGAAGAGACCCAGGAGAGCTTGCAGACCCCGCTCCAGATGTCCCTCCCCATCACGCCAATCAGAGTTCAGGAGATTACCGAAGCCATCAAAGCTCTTCCGAAAAACAAGGCTCCTGGCATGGACCGAATATGCCACGTCACACTGAAGGCCCTGCCAAATCGAGCGATCCTTTACATGGCACTTATTTTTAATGCTATGCTAAGGATTCTTCCCTTCCTAATGGAAAATAGCGGCAATCCACATGCTCTATAAGCCAGGCAAGCCGGAAGACGACCCGGAATCCTATTGGCCAATAAACTTCTCCCCTCTTTATCAAAGGTATGGAAAAGACTCATTGCTAATCGACTTACTGGGATTATAACTCAGTGCGGAATTGTGCCGGACCATCAATTTGGATTTCGTGAGGGACACGGCACTGTCGAGCAGGTTCACAGGCTTACGCAGCACATTCTACAGGCATTTGATGATCTTGAATACTGCAACTCAGTTTTTATTGATATCCAACAAGCCTTTGATCGGGTGTGGCACGACAGTCTCCTTTGCAAGGTGAAAGATTTACTACCAGCACCATATTACACGCTCCTAAAGTCCTACCTGGAAGGGCGGGTATTTAAAGTCAAGATCCGGGACACTTACTCTGCGCCTGCCCAGATGAGAGCTGGAGTCCCGCAAGGCAGTGTTCTTGGTCCGCTCCTGTAATCATTTTATACTGCAGACTTGCCCGTACCCGATGATGACTACATTGCCGTTCTGTATAGCTCCAAATGTCGCTTTGAGGCAAACGGTCTCTAGGGATACGTTGCAGCCCTATCAGCGTGGTGCAAGAGGTGGAACCTAATGATAAACCCTCGAAAAACGTCCAACCCTGCCATCACACTTAGGATGAAAACAATCCCACCAATCGAAATGGAAGGACAGATCCTGGAGCAACCAGCAACGGTGAAGTGTCTTGGCATCACTGTGGACAAGCGACTCACCTTCTTGCCGCATCTTAAAGCCACTCGCAAGAGGTGCGTCCTAAGACTTTAGCAATTACGTTGGCTGCTGAGCAGAAAGAGCAGTATGTCACTTAGGGTGAAAAGAAAAGTCTACCCTCAGTGTGTCGCCCCAATCTGGCTCTACGGGCTGCAAATTTGGGGGATTGCAGCAAAATCTAACTGCAGGCAGATACCCTAAGGCAGATAACCCACTGTCCTTGGTATGTACGGAATTCAACTTTACACCGAGACCTCAATCTGCATACTGTGGAGGAGCAGATCAATAGACACACCAGAAGGTACAGAGACAGACTCACCACCCATCGCAGCGAACTAGCCAAGAATTTACTTCCCGCCAGGCCGCTTAGAAGGCTAAAAAGACAAGGCTTCGTGAAGACGCTTCCCCCTCCACGAATATAAATCCCGTTCTGAAGCTAGTATGGACTTTCGCTATTGGTAACAGATCTTATATCTACTCAAATATAGAATTACTCTAGAGATAGAAGTCCATGACACCAAGAACCATAACTGGCGCTCCCTGTTTTCATGACAAATTACAATATCCACAAACACCGGAATCTATCATTTATGAGATAATAATATATAAAAGATAATATCGATATAAGAAAAATATCCTAATATCCTAATCATGAAAATATCCTAGTTCCAGACCTATAAGACAACACCAAAAACCAAATTCGACTCAAAAGATATCACGTCCTGGACCTGCCAAATAGATCGATCCATAAATTAAAATTGTAAATATGGTATATAAAAATAAAGGCTGAACTCACTGGAATTTAAGCCCATCCGCTTATTTTATTGTTTATTTTTTAAAAAATTTTTTATTATTAATTAATAATATTTTATTCTTAATTAAGACATATCGCATATAAAAAACCTCTTTAAAAAAAAACACAAAAAAATCTACTTTCAACATAAGTTATGAAAAATAAATCATGTTCAGGAATAGTACATGTTATTAAATATTCTTTTCTAATTTCTAACATCCACTGCAATAGAAGCATAATAAATCACGAGTACATTATCGCATAATTCCGATTTAAACACTTTAAACACACTTTAAAATTTACTTCGTTTACCAGTATGTCACTTCTAATTCAATTTTCTACAGGGATTTATTTTTTACTGAGGTCTAACTAATTCGTTTATCTTTTTCCACATCTGTCACTGTCTGGATTTTACTTGATTTTTTAATATTGCTCTCATATTGTTTTAGATGCTCTTTATTACATTTTTTTTATTAAATATAAGAGGTGCAATAATGCAATTTGACTCTTCCGTCAAATCATAGAAATAGACTCATTTATAGAGCCAATGAAACTTTTTAAATGCCTATTTGAGTCCATATTGTATTTTGGAGCTAATGGAGCTTAGGCGATTTAATTGGTCTAAGAATATTTTCCTATGATCATGATTATTGCCCGAACCCAGTAATAAATGGGAAACAACATTTCTAGGCTTCCCCTTTTAAAGCACTTTTAGAGTAGCTTAGCTTCAGGGACAAGCTTATATCTACCCCTAAGTGCACAAGTTCCTTAAAGAACTCCAGAAAATTTTTACTCAATCTTTTGAAAGCTCCAGAAAACACGGGTTCCTCTATTTTGGTAAGGTTGCTAAATCGTCTAATTTTTTACCCTTACTTATCTTGATACCTGTACTTTCTTGGATTTTGGACTTAAAAAATTTCTGCGCTAAATTGCAAGCACGTCAATTGTTATTAAATCAGAAACAGTTTCTATTCTTTTACCATACATTGTTAATTTTTTTAATCCGTAATGTAAATGCTTCAACTTATTTGGTTTTTTTTATACATTTGGCTTAAGTATTCCTCTAATTGACCAATGATTTTCGCAACCTTGGGATTCTAATCAAGATAAAATATTTGCTTAGCGACAGTCCCAAAACCAAACGAAAAAAACCAAGTCACTATCGGAAACCTTCGCGAAACTTCCAGAAACCAATCTGCCAAACCCAAAATTTATAGTTATGTCAACTGCTGACACAAAAAAAAAACGCTCTGCTCATATTCATGCTTCGCCGTTGAGCGAGCATTATAAAAATAAAGGAAATGAGTGTTAAAAACTGCCGAAAGATTCATTGCACCAAAAGAAATTCATGGCATCTGCCAAATAAAAACACAAACACACAAAACCTAAGGCCATCAGGCCAGTCTTAAGGCCAGTCAAGGAGTAGCACTTCTCATATCTAAAGATATACAACACAGGGTAATAAATTTCCAATTCAAATACTATACATTGCTGCAGAAATTCAAAGTAAAACTTCGTTTAAGTATTTATGTATATATCCAAATCCTTGCGTTAAACAATATTTTTATGATCTGGTTAACAATTTCAATAAGCTCTTACTCATCCTAGGAGATGTAAATGGTTGGCACCAATTTTGGGGCTCTTTCACAAATATTCAAAGCGGAAATGCAATTGCAAATTTTGTACAAAATAGAAACTTAATAGTACTAAATAACCGAAACCACACACAACACATTTACAAATGTAGATAACTCCATATACTCCCCAAAAGGAGGAGGAATTTGCGGTGCAGGACGCCGGAACCCCTGCGCCGGCGGTGGTGCTGGAGGATTTACCGACTTGCCGCCGCAGTGATGCAGCGTTGGACAACTCGGTCCCTGTAGCCAGCAGCGCAACCAATTCGAGTATCCAGAAGGCAAAGGACGTTATCAGCGGGCCGTCGCACGGGAAAGGAAGGAAATCACCAATCGAATCGCCTATAGGGCCCTTAGATCTAGCCGTGGGAACCGCTGCGCCGGCGGTTGTGTTCAAGGATATACCGACTAGCCCCCGCAGTGCTGCAGAGCTGGACAACTCGGCCACTGTAGCCAGCAGCGCGTGCCGTCGCACAGGAAAGGAAGGAAATCACCGACGGGATCGCCTATAAGGCCCTTAGACTTCGCCGCGGAATTCCAAAATGAAGACCTAAGGAGCATCCTCGCCAGCATAGGAAATAAAATTAACGCGGTACTATCGCGTTCGAAGTTCGGCACCATGTCGTCATAGATGACGTACTTCTGGAACTCTCGGCTCTCAGCAACAGGGCCATCGAGCTTCACGAAGGCATCGCTAAAGGGAATCTTTCTACGACCGCTTCTACCCAAACTGAGCCCCAAAAGCCTAGACCAAAGGCTACACCAGCAAGGGAACTGCCAAAGGGGCCGATGCCCAAAGTTCAAGAGCCTAAAGCACAGGAACCCAAGCGCGGCAACTATTCCGCGGTGAGCTCAGAGAGTATACCTAAATCCAAAGAAAATACGTCCAAGCCGCGCAGCTATGCATCCGTCGTCAAGAAGGCTAGCACTGGAGGCGAGTGGAAAAAAGGTCAGCCTAAACGCCTGAGGAAGAAGCCGGAGGCACTTCTATTAAAGAAGACGGGAGAGGCCTCGTATGCGGAAATGCTCCGGAAACTGAAAGCGGACCCGAACCTCAGCGAACTGGGCAAACATGTTCGCAAAGTCCGCAGAACTCAGCAAGGGGAACTACTGCTGGAAGTAGATGGGAAAGGCTCCGACAGCGTCCCCAAATTTAAGACCGAGCTGGAAGCAACTCTAAAAGACATGGCTTCGGTACGTACGGGTGCACAAAGAATAGCACTATCCTGCAGTGGTTTGGACGAGGCCACGACAGCAGATGATCTCCACAGCTGCCTTGTCTCCCAATTTCAAGGCATCCAGCTGAAACCAGAGAACATCAAAGGACTACGTAGGATGCGGGATGGGATTCAGATAGCCTCTGTCCTGATGAACGCGAATGATGCTATTGCGGTCTTAGCGAAGGGCACGGTAACCGTGGGGTGGTCAAGGTGCCGCATCATCCAGGACGTCCGGCCCATGAGATGTTACAAGTGCCTGGGCTACGGGCATCGAGCAACGACCTGCAAGGCGATCGATCGATGAGACTGCTGCCTTCGATGGGGCGAACGAGGACACAAGGCAAGGGGATGTGTTGCACCACCAAAGTGCCTATTATGCAGCGACGAAGTGGATAAAAACCACCCGACGGGCCGTTTCGCGTGCCCGACATACAGAGCCAGCCTTAAAGAAGTGAAGTCCCACCATTATGCAGGAGCAAATTAAGATTGTTCAGCTCAATGTTAACCATTGCGCAGGTGCTCAGAGCCTCCTGGCTCAAACTGCGGCGGAGCGCAAGGTAGACATCATGCTTTTGAGCGAACCCTATTACCCTGTCCGTGGCAACCCCACAATGATATTTGACGAGACCGGTAAAGCAGCCATCAAGTGTTGCAGAAACCTGCACATACAGGAATTGGCGGCTTCGCCGATGCGCGGAATAGCATATGCAAGAATAAAATGAGTGCACTTTTACAGCATTCATTGAAAAATCGTTCAACAACAAGGAACTTGGTTTTCGTTATTAAATTGAATTATTTTTTCGGAATTTTTTTATTCCAATTTTATTTATTTTTTTTTTTACGACCTGCCCGCACTTGGGACTTGGTGGACTGCGCATTTTACGGGCCGGGTCGGGCTGCCAGGAGCGGAGTCCCACTGTGTCCGTTGCCCCTTTGCTGCCGTTGCTGCAGTGACTAACTTTTGCATAAGCGTGGTTGTCATCACCGCGGTTGTCAAGATCATAACGACTCTCGTGGGTACCAAAAAGGACTTCTCATACAAAAACGGAGAGCAATAATAATGTACGCGTAATGATGCCAGATAAGGAGTCCTACACAGCCCTACGATGTTCCACAATGTTTCAGATGCCAAGGGTTCGGACACACCCAGCGCTACTGTTTCCTGGAACATTGCTGCGTGAAATGTGGTGATTCTCACGACTCAAGGTCATGCACCAAAAAAGATGACGAGAAAGCATGCTGTTTACATTGCCAAGCTGATCACCCTGCGTCGTTCGGAGGACGCCCTACAAAAAGGCTATCTCCTAAAGCCAGACCCGTTGAGAGTAGCAACAAACCACCTCTCATCCAGATACCAACTATCATCAATGGTACGAGTTACAGGGACGTACTTCTAGGAAACCAAGCAACAGCCAAGGAATCCCTAACAAACCCCTCAAACCACTCCCGAAGCCCCAAAATCCCAACCAGCTTGAAACGATGTTTGCCCGCATGGAAGGAACGATTGAGAGGATAATGGAAAAGTTGATCTCACAGATGTTCTCGCAGATGTTCTCGCAGATGACGCAGTTTATAGCTCCCTTCAACAGAAAGTAATGCAAATAAGGCTTAATATAGTTTTTTGGAACGCAAACGGCTTGCAGAAGAGCAAAGCCGAAGTAGAGCACCTCATGAAAACAGACAATATTGATGTTCTTCTAGTTTCGAAGTCCCACTTTTGTCCCAGATCTTACTTTAACATTAGCGGATACGATCTGTTACATGCCAACAATCCATCTGGCAGAGCACGCGGAGGAGCAACTATGCTCATCAGGAGTGGCATTCAGTACACGGAACTTCCCGCGTTTCAGAAGGAATGGGCTCAGTGCCCCGTGACCAGGATTTTTAGCCCACAGGGAAATATCACCATTGTTGCGGTTTACTTCCCACCCAGACATTCGATAACCGAGACCCACCTTCAGGACTTCTTCGAGTCCCTTGGACCTCATTTTATAGCAGCCGGAGACTTTAACGCCAAACACTCCTGGTGGGGGTCTCGCACAAACAACCCCAAAGGCATAAAGCTCTATAAGTACCTGCAGCGGAAGAGTCTGAACTGTCATTCAACTGGAGAACCCACACACTGGCCTTCCGACCCTTCAAAGCAGCCGGATCTTTTGGACTTCGCCGTCTCCAAGGGCATAGGACACTCTAAGATAACATGCTCAAGCTATGATAAACTGCTATCCGACCACAGCGCAGTAAACTTGCTCCTAAACATCCCCGTCCTCAGAAAACCCCGCCTAGAAGACTCACCGGGAAACACACAAATGCCCCCAAGTTTACGTTATGGATGCTTTCCTCCCTGTACTCAGATCGCCCTCTTTCCACACCAAGCAACATAGATGCGGCCATCGAAAACCTTACCAAAGGGATGCACAATGCTGCTGAGTTTGCGAACCCACCTTCTCCGACTACCCCAAGAACACCTGAAAGAGACGTGCACTTGTGGTCTCCTGAAATCACGGCCCTCGTGGCCGAAAAAAGGCGCATCAGAAGAGTCTGGTTTTCTTCGCGCAATCCCAGTGACAAGACAGCACTTAATCGTGCCACCAAGAAACTGAAGGACGAGCTAACCATCCTACGGCAGGACTCCTTCCATAGATTCCTCAAGGAGCTGGAACCGGAGACCCGCAGCACAATCTGTGGAATGTCACGAGGCACATTAAAAGACCTGCGAAGAAGATATCACACGTGCGCAAAGTGGACGGGTCCTGGTGTCGGTCTGAGATCGAAAGAGCAGAAGCCTTTGCCGACCATTTACATAGTGCTTTCTCACCTTTCGATAGATGCACTGCCGAAGAGAGAGCTGCCATCATAAGGTTCGTAGAAAGCCCAAGTGCTCCTGGCACGCCAATACAGCCCGTCGAACCAGAGGAGATTGTGCAGGAGATCGCCTCCTTAAAAAATTGCAAGTCACCAGGTCCTGACCGAATTGATGCAACAGCACTGAAAATGTTGCCCCTAATCTGTTCCCAAAGGCTGGCTAACATCTTTAACAGCTGCCTCCGTCTAGGGTACTTCCCGAAAGGGTGGAAGCGTGCTGAAATAATTGTCCTCCTCAAGCCTGGAAAACCTGAAGCCAATCTAGCATCGTATCGTCCGATTAGTTTGCTGGCAATCCTGTCTAAAATACTTACAAGAGTATTTTTACGTAGAGTACTGCCAGTTTTGGACGAGGCCGGACTGATCCCTGATCACCAGTTTGGCTTCACACGCCTTCATGGAACACTAGAGCAATGCCACCGGCTTGTTGAGAGCAGACTAGAGGCCTTCGAAAAGAAAAAGTACTGCTGCGCCGTTATGCTGGATGTTAAACAGGCATTTGACAGAGTCTGGCACCCTGGACTCCTGTTCAAAATTAAATCCCACCTTCCAAGTTCCCACTTCGCCTTCCTCAACAAAGGAAAGAGAATTCCGAGTGAGATGCGGATCATCAATCAGCATGCCTAGGCCTATAAAAGCAGGAGTACCTCAAGGCAGTGTTCTTGGACTCATCTTATACACACTCTACACAGCGGACCTTCCCATCTCCCCCTCTCGGAACCTCACAGTAGCTACATATGGAGACGACACCGCTTTCCTAGCCTCCGTCACAGATCCGCAGGAAGCATCAGCCATCATACAGAGACAACTGGATGCTCTAGATCCATGGCTGAAACGATGGAACATCGTGGTCAACGCGGAGAAATCCTCCCACACAACCTTCGCATTACGCAGGGGATTGCCTCCCCGTCACACTCAACGGGGAAATCATCCCTATGAATAACACTCCCAAATATCTAGGGCTGACCCTGGACCGCAGGCTCACATGGCGCCCTCACCTGATCAACAAGCGCAACCATGCCAACCTACGACTGAAGCAACTGCACTGGCTCCTAGGGAGAAGGTCCAAGCTCAAAGAAAAACTCAAACTTCTTATTTACAAAGTAGTGCTGAAGCCAATCTGGACATATGGGATTCAGTTGTGGGGCACGGCAAGCTGTTCCAACCGCATCAGAATACAACGGTTTCAGAATAAATGTCTGGGAACATTTTCTAACGCCCATTCGTACCATGAAATCTCAATAATTCATAAAGAGCTTGGAATTTCTTCGGTAGCAGAGGAGTTCACCCGACTCAGCGAAAGATATACAAAAAGACTGGACAACCACCCCAACCACCTGGCCATCAAGCTCCTAGATAACAGCCAATCCCTAAGACGACTGAAAAGGAAACACCCGCTTGACCTCCCCCACCAATAGACACCTAAGTCAGACTCATAAGATATACATTCCATGTACCTCCCTTAAGTCAATGTCACCCCAAATCATTTAATGATTGTCCATTTGGACAGATTTTATATACAAAATAATAATGATAAAAAAAAAAAAAAAAAAAAAAAACTTTTACAGCTGCTACGCCCCCCTAGCGACACCCCAGACCAGTTCGAGGAGATGATGGAGGTGCTGGGCAGCCATACGAGAGGGCGCGGCCCGAAGTACATCGCGGGCGACTTCAATGCATGGGCAGTAGAATGGGGCAGCAAGGTATCGAATCCCAGGGTCCGAGCAGTAATAAACACAATGCTTATGTTGGACCTGGTACTGGTAAACGACGGCTGCAAACCAACGTTCAACAACGATAGGGGCTCGTCCTATATCGACATCACCTACATCAGTAGAGGGTTAGTGGCTAACGCGAGCTGGACGGACCACGACGTTGTAACGAGAAGTGACCACACACTGATTTCCTTCTGCATCCTACCGAAGGGCACGACTTGGAGGCGGCAGAGAGGATCAGTCGGGCAAGCCTGGGACTCGAGGAAGATCAATGAAGATATGCTGACATACCAAATCGACTCGTTTCGTATCTCAAATGGACACGCAGATTCAATGGCGGCCGACATTCATGATGATGAAGATGCTTGAGGCAACGTGCGATGCAACCATGCCCAGGAAGAAAAAAGAGCAGCGCAATCGCCCAGTGTACTGGTGGAACGCCAACTTAAGCAAGTTACGCTCGGAATGCCTAAGGGCAAGGAGAAAGGCGCAACGAGCCAGAGGCAGTACCCAGCATGCAGAACTCGTGGAGACTTTTAGAAGAAAACGCTCGGAGTTTAAGCACGGCATATTGGCTGCCAAAGCGCGGGACTATAAGGAACTGCTAGATACCGTGGATAGAGAGCCCTGGGGACTTGCCTACAAACTCGTAGCCAACAAGCTAATGAAGAGAGAGGCAACCCCAACTGACCCGGATGTCCTGGCTAGCATAGTAGCAGAACTATTCCCTAGGCAGACCATTCTATGGCGGCCAACAGCAGTAGCGCCCCCCCTATGACTCCCGAGCATTACAGACCTCGAAGTTGTGGAAGCAGCGAAGCGAATCAAGCCCAACAAAGCTCCTGGCCTGGATGGAATACCTGGAGCAGTCATCAAGACAGCGGAGTTAAAAAGACCCATAGACCCGATATATTCAGGAAAACCTTCCAGCAGTGTCTCTTGGACGGGGTCTTTTCGACGAGGTGGAAAAGTCAGAAACTAGTTCTGCTGCGGAAATGCAAGGGTTCAGCTCACGTCGCAACCAGCTACCGCCCGCTATGCCTACTGGACATCGTCGGCAAGCTATTCAAGCGCATCCTGTATGCTCGAATAGAGGCAATCACTGAGAGCAGCAACGGCCTAGGTACGCAGCAGCACGGATTCCGGAAGGGCAGGAGCACCCTGGATGCACTTATGGCGGTGAGAAACATCGCCGAG
Source organism: Drosophila vallismaia (assembly GCA_035047325.1). Taxonomy (NCBI): domain Eukaryota; kingdom Metazoa; phylum Arthropoda; class Insecta; order Diptera; family Drosophilidae; genus Drosophila; species Drosophila vallismaia. The sequence continues at coordinate 111,097 of JAWNPU010000084.1, forward strand.
AATGCTCTCGATGGTGATAGATGGCTGAGTGGAAGGAAGGAGTACTGCGCAATCGTCACGTTAGACGTGAAGAACGCCTTTAACACCGCTAGATGGCCAGTAATCCTCAGCGCCATGCATAGGATGGGCATCCCGGAGTACCTCAGGATCATCGTTGGAAGCTACTTCACGGATCGTGTCCTCTGGTTCGACACGGACGCTGGCCCGAGATGCTACAGTGTTTCTGCAGGGCTCCCACAAGGATATGTGCTTGGACCGATCCTGTGGAACATTATGTATGATGGAATCCTGGGCATCAACAGGCCCTTAGGAGCTGAGCTACATTGCTTTGCGGACGATGTGGCAATACCTGCAGTGGCCAAGACAATAGCAGTCCTCGAAGAGAAGTGCAACACGACAATCACTATGGCCATCGATCGACTGGCTAAAGAGAGCCGGCTTAGCAATTGCGGCGCACTAGACTGAGGCTGTCCTATTAAGCAGCAGGAAAAAGGTTGAAAGAATGCTGATCGCGGTCAACGGGACTCAGGTGGCATCACAAGACTCCTTAAAATACCTGGGAGTAATTTTTAAAGATCATGCTAGCTACGCGAGCAGGAAAACAGCAATAACAACTGCGTCATTGTCCAGGCTCATGCCCAATATAGGAGGACCAAACTACCCGGCAAGGAAACTACTGGTGGCGGTAGCCAAGGCAACGCTGCTCTATACTGCACCAATATGGAGCAACGCCACCAAGAAAGGCACTTACTTGAAGGGAGCACGGGCGGTGGTACGGTCTATGGCCCTTAGGCTCATCGGAGGCTTCAGGACCATATCCGAAGATGCAGCACTAGCACTGACAGGCTTGCCGCCAATCGACCTGGAGATAAAGGCCATTTGTCAGGTACGAGAAGGTGCTACACGGCTGGAGGCTCACGAGCGACTGATGGGAGAGTGGCAGAACAGATGGATAACATCGCAACGGGGGAGGTGGTCCTACCAACTCATCCCCGATTTAACGACGTGGCCCAATTGCCGCCACAAAAACTGGACTACCACCTTACCCAGTTCCTCACAGACCATGGTTGCTTTCGGGCGTACCTACTCCGGTTCCACCACGTAGAGGCAGCTCAATGCCTCTACTGCCCCGATGCTGAGGAAACAGCAGAGCATGTACTCATGCACTGCTCCAGGTTCACAGAGGAGAGGGTGCAGCTAAGGGCGCTGATCGGTTCCCCGCTCAGTCCTTGCGGATTGATCGCGGCCATGATGGAGAACAGCGACTCTTGGGAGCGGGGACATAACATCATCAGAGATATGATGAAGCGGGTCCGAGCCGACGAGATGGCCAACAGAGCCGAAGGCTAATACAGGCGAAGTACACCTATACGATGGCAGGAGGAAAAAAAAATACCCAGCGAAACCAGGGATGAAGGACGTGCGCCACTAGGCCAACTAACAAGGAAGGGAGTACAACCAGGCTCTACATCCTGCTCACCGACGAAATAACTTGACTAGAAGTCCCGGGGAGATTGAAAAGGACGAAAGAGCATACGGAGGTTTTTGTTTTTAGTACGTAGGCATAACTCTTCTAGGGGGGTTATGAATCGTGCATGCCACCTATGGACAGTAGGTGGTATCTTTGGAAGATTTTAATTTTCCTACCGTAAGGCATAATAAAAAACAAGTAAGGGAGCAGCAGTCGAGTTTCCCGACTGCAAAATACCCTGTACCCTTAGACATGCTTACAATTTATTTATTTAGTATCAATAAATAAATGAAACAATATTCTATTAAAAAAGAAAATAAGTTTCGTGTGTCATAAAGCCATACACATTTCGCTGCCAACGTCGCAGTCGGCGTCGCGCAATGCGTATTTTGCTGCGCTTCTGCTTCCCTTGCCATAGATTTTGCATGTGGCATACCTTCCGTGTTTCTTATCCGATTTGGTTCAAATTAAAAATTTAGATAGCTTTTATAAGCACCAACGCATATGCCGAATTGCACAGCATTAGGTTAATAATTGTGGGCGTGGCAGTTTTTTTCGATTTGCGGGGTAGCGGGGGGTGATATCAAAATAAAACAACAAACTTGTACTGCGTATGTTAATTACCTATCCAACGATATATGGCACATGTCTGTAGCTCTTGTAGTTTCTGAGATCTAGGCGTTGATACGGACAGACAGACGGACGGACGGACAGACGGACGGACGGACAGACGGACATGGCTATATATACATACATTTATATTTACATTTACATATTTTTACATTTTATATTTACATACATATATACATTTGCACCATATTATGATACCCTTTTCACCCATTTTCAATGGGTACAGGGTATAAAAAAAAAATGTGCTCCCCACTGCTAAACCGCATCCTGCAGCAACTGCAACAACTGAAATTCGGCCCAAAAATAACCAATTTTATACACAGCTACCTTACAAACCGTAGATTTTGTTTAAAAGGTAAAAATATATTGTCAAACAAGATGCAATTTCACAGTCATTCCTCATAGTTTTTAAAAAATTAAGCTTTACCATAATCCAAAACAAATTCTTCAAGCACACAATGTATGCAGACGACCTCTGCCTCATTTTCGTCCCACAACCAGGGTATAATACCCAAATGAACAACACATTTAATAAAATTAACCAATAGTACAATTTCATTGGAACAAAAATATCAACAGAGAAATTATCTCACCTACACATACACAAAAAACAAAATAGAAATAAAAATCCACAATATCAACATACCCAAAACAAGAAAACTAAAAATTTTATGATTAATCTAAAACATCCTCAAATGTCTAAATATTAGTAAGAACCTTAACTGCAACACTACTTCACTGATAAACATTACATTATCATTATCCATGATAGACTATGATCTCTGGTTTACGGCAAAACTAACCCCTTACCACGCCTCCATGTGACTTTAATTAGGTGCTTTCCAAGCCATTCCCAGCAACAACATTTTGGCAGAAGTTGCATTTCCGGATATGGCAACCAGTTGCCAATAGAGCATCGCCAGACAAAATAATCACCAGAACACCCAGCTCACCATGTTTTCCAAATTGGCGAGCAGTAGAACTGAAAAAGTTTATATCCGATTGACTTAAAATTTTAACTGTAGCTTCTTCATCCTCAAGAGTTGTTTAATCCAATGATATACTATTTATATACCTTACATCCCAAATAACATTTAAAAAAAAATCATGAAAAAAGTCTTGTTTTTTGAGCATTTGGTGGATGCAACCCCTTAAACGAAAAAGAGCACCATGAATCTCATCAACTTATAAACAAAGCAACAGCACTCAAAGTCCTCATTATACCAAAATACAAAATATAAAGAAAAAGTCCCACCATGGTTCTACAAAAACAAATCTGTCATACTAGATACAAATTATGCCTTATAAATTCAAGGCTCGATAGCCAGCTATGATATATAACCGACCGTTCTTGGCCGTTTCGAAATATATATTCCGCGCAAACGAAAGAAGAATGGGTTAAATTTTTAGAGTCGAAACCTTTAACAGTGAGAGACAAGTTGTGTAAAAACAGACAGACCAACGCGTTCTTAGCGACCCCCACACTTGTCGTTGCTTAGCAAGGCAACGTCTCAGTTTCAGCGAGACCTCGTTCATCGTTCTTAAAGCAACGGCTCAGCCCCGGTTACATCCTCGCTGTACTAATTGCTTCCATGGGCAAAACAGCTTCTGTCACTAGGGTAATTCAGCATACCCAGCTCTACATAAGCAATTCAGTCTAACAATACAGGAATATCAAACAATTCGAATTCAGGATCCGAGACCGAAGAACTAGCAAGACCTTCTGCACTGACGAGTGTTTACGCTAGCACTTTTACGACAAAAAAAAATGTAATTTGACGCAGAACAAATAAAGTCGGTCATACAGGCTCCCATTGCCCGTGCACTACAAAAATGAACGGCGTAGGTTTTTAGGTAAAAACCATGTAACGCAAGGAAAAAAATTGCGTCAAACTATACAAGAACTGGCCAGACAAGTAGCGGCTGTTTTAATTGCACCCACCCAAGCGCCCAGGAGCCCATATATGTTATCGAGCTGGAACTAGGGACTTTCACGCAGGGAAGCCTCATTGAAGAGGTTAGTGAAGAGGTTGAGAAAAAGCTCACCTTGCTCACTAATAAGGCCACAATTTTTTTTTTTTTTTTTTTATCATTCTTATTTGTTATTTAAAATCTGTCCGAATGGTGACATTAACTTAAGGGAGGTACATGGAATGTACATCTGATGAGTCTGACTTAGGTGTCTATTGGTGGGGGAGGTCAAGCGGGTGTTTCCTTTTCAGGCGTCTTAGTGATTGGCTGTTATCTAGGAGCTTGATGGCCAGGTGGTTGGGGTGGTTGTCCAGTCTTTTTGTATATCTTTCGCTGAGTCGGGTGATCTCCTCTGCTATCGAAGGAATTCCAAGCTCTTTGTGGATTATTGAGTTTTCATGGTACGGATGGGCGTTAGAAAATGTTCTCAGACATTTATTCTGAAACCGCTGTATTCTGATGCGGTTGGAACAGCTTGCCGTGCCCCACAACTGAATCCCATATGACCGAAGGGAACACGCAAAAAAAACAAGATCGCCAACAGGGCCCTCCGCAAAAAAAATTCCAGGTAAGTGCCGGGAAGAACCCGCACTTTACTAAACAGCACATTCTGCTCCACGCAGAAATAGGTTTCGGGGAAACACACCGGAGCCCATGGACGTCGACCCATCGCTGTCCAAAATGTCACGCTACCATCCAACACCCGGGATTACCAGAACCCAAAACCAGCCGTGTCTGGCCGCTCGGTCAAAAGGCAAAGAGACAACCACATGGCTCAGGGCACGGACCATTCTGACACGGCATATGCAACTGCAGCCTCCAGTGCAGCGGAAAAGGTTGACGACGATGCTATTTTAAAGCATAGGGGGAATCGACATTAGACTTCTGGCAAATTTCATTCTACCATTCAAAGGATTGAAAGGCATCCGCCTGGTTAAGTACCCATTTGCAATCCATTCGATTCATGGAGTGACTACAATTACGAAAAAATCTTTCGTGTCCATTTTTAGCTTGAACCTTCTTCATCTTACCAGACTTGACCTTCTTTGACGCGAACAGGCCGGCGAATTGCTTTGCGTAGCTTCCGGTCAGCTCAAATAGTGCACCAAATCAATTGAGTAAATTGACTTCCACCCCTGCCCGAATTCAATTTCACAAACGTAGATTGCTCCGACCGCCTTTGGTTAAGGGCGCTTTTTTAAAAAGCCTTTGCGGATCCTAACGACGCTCTTCCCTACAATACGTCGGCCAAATTGCACCTATAGCATGTTAGTAGAACTTACTAGATGCCTAAAAATAGACAAGGCATAAGTGGCACGGTGTAGCTAATCTTACTGGTCACCGCCAGGTGTAACAAATCTATCAATTCTATCGTGACAAGAAACCGGCCGATGTTATGCAGGCACACCCGGACCATCCGCAGTATATAGATGATGTATCTATACTAGATGTTGTTAACTGGGAATAGGATTATTATTATGGAGTTGCTAAATCTCATTGTTACTATAACTCTTGCCAAAATTGACATAGTTGGTCCAAGTATCTTGGATCATGCAGACTTAGAAAATGTTTAGATTGAGGAGCCCATCAATACTCCTTTTTATTTTTTTAACATTTTTATTTTGTATTTAAAATCTATCCGAGTGGACAATCATTAAATGGTTTGGGGGTGACCTTGACTTAAGGAAGGTACATAGAATGTATATCTAATGAGGTTGACTTAGGTGTCTATTGGTGGGGGAGATCAAGCGGGTGTTTCCTTTTCAGGCGTCTTAGGAATTGGCTATTATCTAGGAGGTTGATGGCCAGGTGGCTGGTCAATACTTCTTTCAGAGATATTTAGTCCGTTGCGCCCTTAATAGTTTTATAGTCCCCTAACATTTTACACTTCATTATTAAATTCCCAAAAGCTGAGATAGCTTGTAACAATATTACTATCCTTCCTGTGGCCCACCATGATAAGATGTTGGGGTTGGTTGATAAAGCACTATTAAGAACTGCTCCATATCACCAAGGGCCACGTTTTATCAACTGTTTGGAATTGGCTTATGAGCTCAAGAACTCCACGCAGGTGATAGCGCACTGCGACACGCGACAAATGGACATCCCATCACTTACATCGATGGGGGAATCATCATGAATGACAGACCAGCACGTGTGCGTGTGGCCAACGGTACCTAAGAGGCATGCATAGGACGACCCCAGGAGTGGCCAGCTAACCTGCCCTGAACGTCACCTTGAAGCACAAGATCCTGAGCCCCCCATACTTCACCATTTAAGTATCCGTAACCTGGAGCACATCAAGAAGTTCGGGGAAGACATCGACAAAATTAAGTTATTTAGTGTCTGAAAGTCCGTCTTACGGACGGAACAAGTTTAATAATCTACACGGGGTGATTTACGGTTGATACAAGTAAAAGTTTCAGTGGAAAGCATTGGATAGCACATGATGAAAATTGAAATAGTGATTCCATCAGGATCATATGCCAAAAACTGGTCTAGAAGCCGACCTAAAGGATTTCTTACGTGGTTAATTTGACCTAGTGACATTTGAGCAAGTGAGTTCGGGTTGATTTAAGTCTCCCAGAGTGACTAGCATTTCGATATAATAAGGTTATAAAGCCGACTGAAGAGCAGACTGACCAGTGATGCCAGTGATTTTAACACTGAGGAATTAAAAATCACCAGAATTTCAACTCTTCAGAAGCGATATAGGAATACATAGAGATTAGGAATCCTTCGCCTCCTCGCAGAGGTCGAGATGATCAACTTGGTTTGGGGCAATTTTTAGGAAAGGAAAATCTATTGCTACAAATTAATAATAGAATCGTTTACACTAATTAACATGTACATATAACATATAATACATAGTCTTCAGCATTTTAAAACAAGATAAAAACGTACGACGAAGTAAGGCAGCACTACCCTCAGCGGAAGAGACAAAGCTTCTAATCGACCGAGGCTTAAACCTCAAGAAAAAGAAAAGAGATGGCGGAACATAACCGATCGCCAAGAACGACAGAATAGTTTTAAGAGCTGCGGTAGCCAATCATTGGAATGGAATCTCTCCATCTCGCGGTGGGCCAATTCCCGGGCGTAGGAGTTCGACCGTGCTGGTAAAGCTAGGTGCCAACTTTTAGAAAATATTGGAAGCTGAGAATCCGCCCCAGAGATTTCTTGCTGCTGGGAATCCCAAAAAATTTGCATGGGTGTTTAGAGGTTAAGGGCGCGACCTCACAAGATATTCACTCTGCATAGGGCGCCAAGGCTCAGTAGGCTAACTCCGTAAAGTAATCGGCACATGCCTTAGCTTGGGTTTCGAGATGGCTGCGTCGCCAGTGTGTGTTGTCTGTATCAGTATTTATAATATCAATATTTCTGTGTAGTAACTTGGGCACCTGATAGTTAACCACGGCTTTAGAAATATCTTTACATACTATAGTATTTATTTTTAATGTACAAATTAAATAAAGAAAAATTCTATTAGTAAAATTATAAAACATTTCTTGAAAAATTAATTTAAAAACTTTTATTGAACGGACAGATTCTTACCTGAAACTCTCGATTGTAAAGTTCATAACAATTCTCAAAAAGAAATTGATACGTGGATCTAAGACATGCCTTAACGCAGTCTTTGACAACTGTACTTGCTCTAGGAGGACTTGACAATTCTTGAACCTATGAAAAAAGCTTTACTTTAATATTCTTGTTGAATCTGAGCAATTTAGATATTTACCTTCATGCGAAAAAAAGTTATACTAGTCAACAAATCGACAGTGGACTTTAGGTCCATTAACTTTTCAGAACTTGATGCGGGAAAATTGTTTCTATACATTGACAAATCAATTCTGAGTGAGTTGTGTAGCTGATCCAATAATTTTACAAATTTTTCTTTCTGCAGCATCAGAACTTAGTTAGCGTTTATGCATTAAAGTATGTTATTAATACTTACCCCGAAATTGCTAGCTGCAAAACGATCGCTAGCCGATACTGCAGATGATGCTGTTGTATGCGCATAATAAGCATTAATGTTGGCCAAAAGCGTGCTCATTACTGCTGGTACTCCAGGACACAAATATTTAGCTGATAGACAATGAAAATGAGTCATTGCTTGATAAATGTTTTCAATTCCATAACGCATTGAAAACTCGTCCACAATCTCCTCAGGAATTTCATCAAAATATAGTTTCCATGCGTCGTCTCCTTTTTGTATTGGCAACTTAACCTTTATTTATTAGATATTTTTATAGTTTTATTTTTGGGTATGTATGTATATGTTGTTATTCGTAATAATTACCATTCCATTATTTTCTTCACAGAGATAATGAAAAAGATTCTCATGCAAGCAAGTGTATTGCACATGATAAGGAGCCACTTTCTCCTCGCCCTTTATTTCCACTGATATATGAAGACGTATTGCGCCCGAAACAGCCGATTTATCTGTACGCTTTTCCAGGTTATACCATACATCCATTTCGCCAGAAAGTGTACGAACTTCGATAATCGTTTGTCCCAAAAAGTCGTCTGACTCTCGGGTCAATTTTTGTCGAAGTTTTGACTTCAGATCATTGTCTTCATCCCAAACGCGCACTTTTATGCGATCAGAGGAGTTATGACACTCGCTGCATTTCCAAAAAATTATTAAACAGTGTAATGCATATAATTAGAAATTAATATCTAAAAATGATGCTCCAAGCAAGTAAGATACTTTATTCTTCCAATTGCAATGTGCGAACCTCGTCAAATACAAAGACTTTAGGTCTACCTTTGTATTTTATGAGTTTCGCACATTACCTACAATTAAAAAATTCGCGAACCCCTCATGTCCATAAACACCAAGAATATGCATAACTTAGAGACGGAACTATTCATCCATGAATCTTTACCTTATTAGTCATATACCATACATCAATAAATTCATTTTTTATTAACTATTTGTTTTATTTAATTTATTAAATATACGTCTTTCTAAGTGGGCAATGAATGCGTGTATTACTAAAATTATTTGATGCTGTGATCCTTACAGGCGATTAAGTTAACCGAAAGTTTATGCACTGCGCCAAATGAATTTTAGCTAGAGATTTCTGTAACACCACCCTTATAAAATAATCGACCGATCCGATTAAAACAATGTTGTTCAGTTTATATTTATATACTTAAGTTAAAAATGTACGATATGTTTTATGTCTTGTTAAATTAGTCACAATCCAATATTTTTTGAAAAAAAAAAATTCAACCAATTTCACAAAATTAACTAATTAATAGCAATGGCGACCAATTGGAATAAAACATAAAATGATGGTGAAATTCTGAAAATAAAGAAATTTTTTGCATACCATAAGAAGTTCATAAATGAAAATTATAAAACCGTGTGTACATAGTACATAGGCTATTTAAACATTTTAATGTGACACTTTTGCTTTAAACAGACAAGTTTTATTTTTTATTAATATTTAAATTGAGCAATCGGGGAAAAGGAACTCCAATTTTTAAAATGGTTGATTTGAACTATTTAATTTGAAATTATTCCTTAACATCCAAATCAGATGTTCTTTTGACGTTCACATGTAATGCGAAATGGACAGAAATTTGAAAAGAAATAATTTATTGCCACTAGGGCGTAGATTGCTAAGATATAAACCCGCAAGGATGTTCAAAAGAAACTTTTTCATTGTCTCACGGACACTTATGTAGTTAACAACATTAACGTTCCCAATAATAAAGCCAACAACAATGCACCCCAATTCATTGTACTCCAATATGCATGCTCAGCGTCTGCCTAATGGATGCACTCGCCGAGCTGCCAATATGAACTTTTTGAATCTGTTTCACAAACTCTCCCAGAGCATGCAATTACAAGAAAATGGCCAACTTGTTGGAAATGCATCTGGCAACCCTACATTCTTGTGTCCTCTGGACACAATGAACTGTTCAGTAAGTCTGAAGTCGTCGTCCGAAAGCTTTGCTGGTCTGTATACAACGGTAAGAGCACGCGACGTCAATAAAAATTTTAAAAATAGAATACAAATTTTAAACTTGTAAAAGTTTTGAAATAGAAACATTAGTTTAAAATGAGTGTTAACAATGTTCGAGTCCACCCCATTGTGCAAAGAGAATTTTGATACTTGGATACTACGCAGCCAAGCGTAGTAAATGATGATACAATGATCATAAAAAATGACAAATGGCAATATGTTAACGGATCATATATTAAAACCGAAGAAAACAATGCACAGTGGGACAATCAAGATGCGAAGGCAAAAGCAGGCTTGATTCTATCTATGTCAATCACGGAATTGAATCAAGTGAAGAACTGTGACACGGCAAACGCTATATGGAAAAAGCTGCATGATATTTACCAATCTAAAGGACCAGCTCGTAAAGCATCCCTATTGAAGTCGCTAATTTTGTGTAAATTAAGCAACGGTGGTGATGTAAGAAATCACACCAATAGGTTTTTCGATATCGTCGATAAACTAAATGAAGTAAAGTTGGTAAATATAAAATATTTGCTAGCCATACTATTGTATTATAGCATTCCTGAAGAATACACCCGTTTCGTGTAGCGATTGAAATGCAAGACACTTTCTTGTCACCGGAAGCTCTCAAGATAAAGTTGCTTAACGAGTATGACGCCCGAAAAAGGAATAGTAGTGAGTCTACTCCTGAAGCATTGTTTGTGAACAAAAACGGCAAGGACAATAAAGAAAAGGAAAGGAAAACTAAACAGGAGGGTAAGTTCCGATTCTATAAGTGCGGAAAATTTGGTCATAAAGCAGCGGAGTGTAAATCAAAAGGCCAAGGCAGTAGTCCAAAGTCCATTCATCCATTCAAGACAGAGATAGCAAGTCTGTCAGTGGCGAGCAGAAAGGCTGGTGTTTGGAATCTGGACTGACATCACACATGTGCTCACAGCAAGACGGATTTGAAAAGGTTAGTACAGCAGAGTGTTTAAAACTGAAGCTCGCAAATAGTAACTCTACAGAAATAAAGGGCAGTACCGTATAATCCAACGAAGGGGTTTTCTCTAAACCTAGTTAACTCGCTATACGTCTCTGATCTAGAGGAAAATTTTTTGCTTGTCTCCAAGATATGTGACCACGGGTATAATGTGTTGCTTAAGAGAGACAGAGCAGAAATAGTAGAGCATCTAATGGCCAAGTAGTGTTTAGAACCAAACGTTAGTCAGATCTCTACTATACGGAAGTAATAAGCGAGAGCTGACATGTATTAGGTCATAGACAAAACGACCTCAAAGAATGGCATGAGCGATTTGGCCATTTCAATAAAAACGATCTCAAAGCTGTCATACAACGGGGTATGGTCCAGGGAGTAAAAATAAACATAAGTGGAATGCGAAGTCTGCCCGAGAGGCTTATTTTCCGCTATGATGGCGGACAACGTAGTCTGGGAGGGGGCACACGAGGTGTTGACGATGATCAATATGATGAAGCGTGTTCGCACGGACGAGATGGCCAACAGGAATGATGGATGAAGAGTACTCCCGTGTGGTAGCGGGGCAAAATTTCTACCACAGCGCGCTAGGCGAGGGGAGTTCGATTTGGCATTACATCCTGCTCACCGATGAAATACCTTGACTGTCAGTCCCGGTGAGCACAACAAGGACTGGACAAAGAGCGGAGGTTTTTTTTAGTACGCAGGCATAACTCTACTTGGAGGGTTATGAATCGTGCATGCCATCTACGAACAGTAAGTGGTATCTTTAGAAGATTTCATTTTCCAACCGTATACTCATACATAATAAAAAACAAAAAACAAAAAAAGTCTGCAATAAGGGGAAGCAATCTCAGATGCCGTTCCCAACGTCAAAACTCAAGATCCAGAAAAGTCTTTGAATTGGTACACAGCGACATGTGTGGTCCCATGGATGTGCACGGTCATGGTGGCAGCCGTTCTTTCGTAACGATTATAGACTACCATTCGAGGTAGTGCGAGCTATATACGATCAAGGCAAAATCGGAAATTTTATAAAAAATCAAGGAGTTTCAGAACTTTGCTGAACGGAAGACCTAGAAGAAGCTTAAGACAATGCGATCAGACAATGACACGGAATATACGAACAACGAGTTTAAAGTCAAGTACACCTGACAGCAAAACGAAGTAGATGAGCGTAAGAATGGGACGCTAGTGGAAATGGCGCGCTGTATGATGATACAGGCAGCACTACCTCCTAGCTATTGGGCTGAAGCAGTCAACATTACAAATTACATAAGGAACAGATGTCCTTATGCATAAATCCTTCTAAAGATTAATTAATTTGTTTTCGGCAATATGAACTGCTCACATTCTCAACACCAACGTATGGTCTTCTAAGACTTGCAGAACTTTAGGGTCAGAATATGGAATTAGTTGGAAATTGGATATAAGCGAGTAAAAATATTTTTAAAATGAACTATTCCAAACCTTTTAGTTTTTAATTACCTTTCAAAGAAAAATTTAATTTATATTATTTTAATATTATATTATTTATTGTATTCTTTCTAAGGTTCCTTGTATGAGTGTTAAGTGTCAAATTGTGTAATAATAAGGTGTAGGAGCCCAAGATGCTCGGAGCCTAAAACAAGGGTTTATAGCACGCTTTTTTGGATATTTTAAAATATTGGATATTTTCCATGAGAACACGTTTTTGGAGTCTATTCCAAAAAGTCTATGTTTTAATTTCGAGTAACTTTTGATATTTTAGTCAGTCGAACGCCTATGACGGCAGCCAGCAGATCCATTCGAGATATCAAGAAAGACTTCAAGGGGGCGAATTTACTTTTTGCGAAGGCCAGATTCGTCGTTCTGTCAAATCGTATGACCACATGAAGATAACTTTCGCTAGGATCAACAAAAGTGTGTAATTCGATGCTTTCAGCGGTACGCAACAGCGATAAGTAAAGTCGCGGAATCTGCACGGACTTAGCCTGTAATTGAATGTTGAGACATTATATTCAAAAATTCCGTGAAGGTTCGAGTAATTTATTGTCCAATCCCAGCGAACGCCATGTCTCTTGCAAAAGGACATATGTATATCTGTTGCTGGATTCCAAAACATACCTTAGACTTACTGTGCATTCCCAAGTTCCCAAGTTTGTGGTTTGAGTTTAGCTTGACTCTTAATGAATTTTGAAAACTTTATAACGTTGGGTGAGTTTAAGTTCCAGTTTTTGATGTGGAATCATCCAGCTGAGTGTATTTTTTTTAATGTCTCTGACAACGTAATGGATTCTTAATCTTAATGGATTAATTAGCCTTGTTGGATACAGTAACTTGTACTCTTAAGTATTTTTATCCCTGACCTAATGGACATGGGGAGCTGGATATTCCAAAAGTCATTACTCGGATTTCGTAAAGCTTTGCGCTTTGTGTTCTTTTGCAACGCTGACCGCTATCTTGCCAACTCTAATACGTCAGATAAATGATTATAAAGCAAGCGGGTGTTGTTTTGGATTATGGGCAATGAATATTGAAAGATACCGAATATAATTGTCGTAATTGGCGTAACTTTTTCCAACAGATAGTCGATTTGGTTCTCGATTTTTATGCGAAGTTCAATTTTAGCTCCTAAGCAGATCAGGCGATTTAATGCGATTTACGGCGCCAGAAGTAAGATTTCGTAACGTCCGACATTATGCACGCACTTTTCTTGCATAATTTTGAAAGCCCTTTCATCGTCGATTGAGCAAAAAGTCCTTACGATGATAGGTTCTATGTTTTAACATTCTTTTATGTCCTTTTTAATATCAGTACAACTGACAGCGAGAGCGACAGGAGCTTTTCCAGCTCCTTGGAAACTCCAGCCGAACATGCAATTAAATGGAATAGGATCATTCCTTTTTATATCTTTCGTGAAACCTTCAACTATTAATCAGCAATATTGGTACAGCATGCGTGCAGTATTGAATCCGTAATCGGTGGTTAGCTACTTGATGTCCAGCGTTTGCTTTGGTAATTCTACATATAACACGGTGTGTATTGTGTTGCTAGTATGTTCTAACGGTGTCTATGCCGAAGCCGCGTACATTGATTCGAAATTATAGTTCTCCTTCGGTTTTCTTAGTTCGAGAGTAAAATTTAAAAAATGTTCTGAACAAAAAAAAAACCCGGATCCGCGAAGAAATGTTGAATGGTAAAAAAAACAGTAAAAAAAGTGTATTTTAATGTATTATGATATACTATGCTATGCCAAAATAACTAAAGCGACAATCTGATGAAGATAGGCATATTCATAACAAATATACATTTGCTTTTTCTTGGTAAACAATAAAAATTCTTGACCGAAATCGGAGTTTATTTATCGCAGGTATGTATAAAAAAATCGATCAAAACTGTTAACGGCACTGATGATCGGCTAAACATTTTTTATGCCCTTCGCTGTGTACCTAAAATAATTTGCTCCGCTTATGAAATCCCTCTATAATTGTTATTAGTAACCAAAAATACGAAAATAAATAAATCGTTTGTATGTATGTCAACATGGATGAGCGCAAGCTTTGCATGAGAATCATAAAAAGAGTCACTCTCGCCAACGACACGAGCGACGCATCGCAAAACTAGACGTCGAGGGCTCGCCCGATTTATCTCACCAAAACCCTCCTACTGACCAAAAGACGAGCACATTGACATCATTTTTCCTCTTCAATGGCAACAACAACAACAGCTGCAGTTTTGCAAAATCCGTTAATCTCAACACGTTAAATTAAAATACATAAAATATGCTATCGCTCCGATATTACAAACTGAGATTAATCGCTATTGGTAAATAAAAAGACTGAGCCTAGAAGGTGCTCTGGCAAACAACACATTTAACATCCTTAGCGACCAAAGTTGCCACAAAGGATAGATCTGAAGCACCAATGACCAAGAAACCAAAACTGCCACACATTTATATACGCAGGAAAATTACACTAAGCTGGTTAATAACCTAAACCTCTAACTTGGTGTGCCAAGTTCAGCCCATTTGCTGAACACATCCAAAATGTATTCCAACCAAATCACGCCATTAATGCAAACCAAATCCTGTCAATAATAAAATGATCCAATTGATCTAACCGCAAAACAAACCAAGCATAAAGATATTAGCTGCAATTAATTGCATCAATTAACACCAAAAATGATTATCATCCTCCCTCACTGCGTCGTTTGCGCAATCTCTTTAACGCCATCACTTACATTTTTCATTTTCCAGAGAGATGAAACAAGTCAACCATCATAATGAAACCGAAGCCTGGAAAAGATAACACAGTTCCCTTGACGTAAATACCTATGAATTTACTACAGTACTTATCAAAAATCTTCGAAAAATACCAGCGGACTCGCATAAATCCATTCCTAATAAGAAACAAAAGTGGGATCTTTTGTTTCAATTTTTCCCATCAGTTTTCCCATCAATTTTGATTTCACGAAAAATGCGGAATCATCGAGAGGGTCAATCACAGACCGCGACAAAACTTTTTTCACTTTCTTGCGTCTCTCATAACTAAAAAAAAAATTGTTGTCAATCTAAGTACTCTGCTTTACAATATTAAATTTATTCTTGATTTTTAAAAGCAAGCTGGATAAATTTGTTGGCGTTTAAAGAAAAGACAAAAAAAAATTACGAAGCTAGAATCAGAACACGTTTGCATATCGATACTAAATATAGGACTTAAAGATAAACTGAAGATATTTAAAGGATTCCATTTGGATATCTTACCGTAAATGAATTAAAGAGTTGACAAAAAGGAAGAGTATTTATGTATCTTTTAAGGACAGAAAATATAATTTTATGAGCTTATTGATTTAAAACAAAATTTGCATAGAAGTAATTATACACTTTCGGAGAAAGCACAAGCAACGGCACCGCAATGAGGGAGACATATAGGAGACCCTATAATGGGTATATTTTCTTCATGAGGATGACCTTCCGAGTCAATATAGGCATGCCCCTCATTCTGTCCGGTTTTAAGCAAACAAGTCTCAATTTTAAAGCTATCTACTTTAAGCTTTGCGAAAATCCTTGTTTCCGTTTCATGCAGTAGAGAGAGAATCCTGATAAAGTATATGTTTACTTATTATCGTTGGGAATAATTCCTTCACTGTGTTGCAATTTTGACCAAAATTATGATACACTTTGTATGGGTAAAAAAAATCTTCCGAAATCAAACAAATCGAGGGAATTAGGTAGAGGTTGCATAAAACTTACATTTTTGTAAAATTGACAAGACTTCTCGTTAAAACGTACGAAAACCGTGCGATATAAACACTTTTTTATAATTGCCAAAACATTCCTTAACAAATGGGGTGTTCCGGAAAATTTTGGAATTAATTAAAATTTTGAATTCAAAAAATCCTTATTTAAACAATTTTATCTCTGCTGTTCGATCAGTTAATAGTCAATTTCGTGATCTTAGTTAAGATTTTGTTAAAAATTGGGAAAAAGTAGAATAGGTATTTTCCAATAAGTCTAAGTGAATTAGTTATGAGCCCTTTACCTACGTACAAATATATATCTTACAGGTTTTATTTGTTGTGCAATATTAAATGATCAAAATTGTTTTCGAAAAAAAGTAGCCAGTGCCAGTACCAAAACTGGCCAGTTTTTGACCATAACCCAAAAATCTAAAAAAGGATATCATTAGAGATAAAGGGATAAAGTTGTTAACGTAGTCGCTGTGGCTGTGGCTGCTGAACGCGAGCAGGCATAGCTTTGAAACGACACGTTTCGTGGAGCCCGTAGCTGTCTTTATAACGGCTACTCGGTGGACCCAGCTCAAGTACCCACGCAAGGGGCCACTTGATGGAGGCAGGTTTTTATCTTTCATAATAGAACCATAGAAAAATAATTAAACTGAAGAAGAGAACTAATTAAACTGCAGAGATGTTGTAACATGGCTTTAGAATTGCTGATAATTTAGGGAAGCTTCTATAATTAGTAATATTGAAATTAATCCCTTTTTTATGCAGAGCAGTCATGAGAAATTCCTTCCACATATGAGGTAAGGTTTAGAAAAAGTTTGCACAATGGCATGAAGCACGTCTTCAGCACGCAGCCTGATACTCCAAGGGCACCTCGTGAATAGACAGGCATTGCCTTCAGAAGATCCGATAACAAACTGCGATCGGAAAAAGATGGTCTGAAATTAAGATTTTCCGATATATTAATAGTATAAGGTTAATGACGTTAATAGGTTAAGGTTCATAAAATTGTAGGAGGTAAATACGTTATTTGAGAGAATGATGCGAATAGATCGGCTTTGACGTGATATTCGCAGTATCCGCAGATAAATTTTCAAACTAGATCAAATAAGGAGAAGATTTGTTTAAGCTTAGTATTCACAAAATTAAAAAACTGCTTCGGGTCCTATTTAATTTGATTTTGGGACATTTGGCCAAGTTAGTATGTATTTTGAAGTTATACATTGCAGCAAGTAGTTTATGTTTTCTTAAAAGCAGATTCTTAATATTTTTTAAGTTTGTTAGACGCCTTGTTAACCACGGTCATTTGAAGCGGAAATACGTTTAAAGTTTTTATAGTATATTTCTATAATTCAATTTACATCGACCTAAAGAATTTCTTACGTGGTTAATTTGACCTAGAGACATGTCGAACTACCCATAGTGTGCTGGATCCATGGTGTGTTGAAAGGGATAACGATGGTGAATTTTTCAATATTCAATAGGTTGTTTGGATAAAGGTAGTTTGTATGAACAGGTAATAAACAGCGATTGAGCAGACAAAGTGATTCCAACACCAAGGATTTTAAAATAACTCGATTTTAAAAACTAAATCGCTTCTTAAGCGAAATCGAAATTCACAGAGATTGGGAATTTTCCTCTTCTTCGCAGGAGTCGGTGCCGTCTAAAAGTGGTTATTTATCTGGAAGGATTTCGACGCTAAATATATCCGTCTTCAACAAGGTTTATGTAAAAATAAAAATATGGGATGAAATTAAAAAGACTGACTTGTCAGTGGATTTAGCTTTTGGGAGTTTAACTGCCAAAGGCTTCGTAAATTGTTTTAAAGTACTCGGCTTTCGAATATGTTCTCCGCCCAGAAGCTGGGCAAACAAATCGTGTCTAACATAGGCAAACGTACACGCATATTAAATGATGAGGTGAGCTTTCAGTAAAAATATTTAAGCTTCCTAATATTGTTCACTTTTACTACGGCCTTTTATTTGTCTGGGATGTACATCAAAATATCGATTTCAGAGGTGTTCCCTGACACTAGCCCCTGCTAGCGGTAAAATAAAAATGCATTTCGAGGAAGAAATCTTTTGTAGGGGTTTTGGTGTTACTGTTGGTAAAACCACGACATGAGTGGGGGTCCGGACGTTGGATTTCCCTCTTAAGTGGAATTTAGGGGGGTCAATACTAGGGCCCAAGGAATCACTTTAAGTGATGACTTGGAGGACAAATTGGATAAATTTTGCACAAAAAAATACAACCATTCGCTATAAAGAAAAAGATAATCATATTTTGTTAAAATATGAAAAGAGTAATACACCAAATTTAGAAAAAAGTTTTTTTTTTGGAGTTTGGAGGGTAATACTGAATAATTCTTATGTGTTTAACGATATTTGATTTTGTTTATAAAAATAAACATTATAAAATAATTTTTTACATCCGTTGTGTAGCAGCAATTGTAGTGAAGTTTGCCACCTACTAGGTGGCTACTCAGATAAAAATAAAAAAAATAACGGAAAATTACAAAAAACCAGCCCGCTTGCATGACTGTACTCTTTTAACTTTTGTCAATGTCATATTTTGTTGTGAAACTAAAAAATTTAAGAGTAATAGTGGTTTTAATGCAAGTATTAATATATACATATTTTTAAATTTCAATATAAAAATATATTGGGTGTAGTAACCGAAAATCTATATTTGTCTCATAGATGGCGTAATTTACTCTGTATATCGCGATATATAAGTCCGATCGGGTTCCGCTTAATGGAGTCAAAAAGATGGCATTTCTTAATTTCGTTCTGCAGTTTTATTTTCTTCGATAAGGGCAAAGACGCAAGTCAGGCGTTTCAAAAATTACTTGTAAAATGGAAACAAGTTATTAAACAAAACGGCGCATTTTTGACGTCAATCGAATTGCTAACCATGGCAATTAAAGACTGCAATTTCTTTGGTGTATAATTCATGCAAAATAATTTATTTGCTTTTACTACACCATATAGTCTAAGAGCTAGCAACGTCAAAAAAACAAGCATTTCAGTAAGGCTAGTTTTTAGATATGCTATCTCTCTTACTCCCCCGGACGTCACACGGGCTGTCTGGCTGGCGGTAGTGGTTGCGTTCACCTGTGGGCATCGTACCTGTGCAGGTAAAAAATTAATTTTTCAAATCATTTTAAGAAGGTTTATTTTTTTTTTTTTATTTTTATTGAATTATTTACAATATAAATTGATTATTGCCAGACATTTTTATTGTTGCTTAAACGGTGCCAGACGGCAATTTTGAATAAAAAAAAAAAATTTTTTCAAAGTATTTTAGTATAGCTGAAATTTTAATAGCATGTTATTTAACTATTTAAAAGCTCAGAATTAATTTGCCAGACAAAAATTCGGTTGTTAAACCTTTGCCAGACCGAAATAAAGTGTAAAGTGATTGAGCATGTTAGAGTGCGGACAATCTCGTGTTAGCTGCGCAAGCGAGATAGACGACAACAGCTGCTTGTAGTCAAGATGCCTCCGTAATTCATAATTGCATCACAAAATACGGAGGCATCTTGACTACAAGCAGCTGTTGTCGTCTATCTCGCTTGCGCAGCTAACACGAGATTGTCCGCACTCCTCTAACATGCTCAATCACTTTACACTTTATTTCGGTCTGGCAAAGGTTTAACAACCGAATTTTTGTCTGGCAAATTAATTCTGAGCTTTTAAATAGTTAAATAACATGCTATTAAAATTTCAGCTATACTAAAATACTTTGAAAAAATTTTTTTTTTTTATTCAAAATTGCCGTCTGGCACCGTTTAAGCAACAATAAAAATGTCTGGCAATAATCAATTTATATTGTAAATAATTCAATAAAAATAATAAAAAAAAAATAAACCTTCTTAAAATGATTTGAAAAATTAATTTTTTACCTGCACAGGTACGATGCCCACAGGTGAACGCAACCACTACCGCCAGCCAGACAGCCCGTGTGACGTCCGGGGGAGTAAGAGAGATAGCATATCTAAAAACTAGCCTTACTGAAATTCTCGTTCAAAAACGTTGCTAGCTCTTGGACTAATATAGATTGGTGTAGATTTCTACGAGGTGGGAATGATTAGGCTACATATGTGTTTGAATATGAATAGGGATTTTTGTCCTTAAAAAGTATTTTTTTTTTCTTGAAAATGTTCAGAGAATGATTTGCCTATTTATTAATTAGCTAAGCTTTAATCTGAACACCCTTATCAAGAACTCCATATTTTAAAAAATATTAGCTAATTTGCAATTAGCTAGCAGCTAATTTAATATTTTTACGGTAAATAACACCGTATATTTCGAAAGTTTATCAAAATCAGCAATAAGCTTTTTAAAAGTTTACCGTTAAATTAGAATGAATTCTGAATTCTAGTTAGAATACATATTAACGTCTTAAAACAGAATTCGGCTTATTATCGTTGCATTTCCGCGAAAGTATTTTATATCAGTTTTTACCGAAAATGTTATAATAAAATGTTTGATCCACAATATGTGTAAATATTATAACTTGAAATGATAACGTTTCGATAAAATGTGTGATGCAACTTAAGCTTTGCCAATACTTTCTCAAAACACTCAAATAAAGGATTAACTGTAACGTTTGATTATCCGACATACGATACTTTCACGGAAATGCCAAAAATTAGAATACCATCTGCATGGCTCAATGAAAATATATAAAAAAAGAACCCATCCCCAATGCACATAAATACATACTTAATACAAGTACTCACAAGTGAAACTTCTCATTCCACACAGGATTTAGTTCCTGTGGCATTGTTCGCGTTCGTTTTTTGACTTTGCTAACCTGCACCGTCACATATGGATCACTGGTACCGCTTTTATCCTTCGCTATCAGGCCTTGAGCACAAATCACTGTATCAAATCAGGTCGAATGAATACGTATCAAATCGTTCGTTTCCAAAGTCAGGACAAGAAAATCCAATTCGTTGCAACAAAATCCGATATTTTAAAACGACCATCGCGGTGTTATTTAAAAGGAAATATTAAAAAAAAAAAAGAAATATTAATTTTTTTTAAATTTAGCATTTTGCTTTTAATTTTCACAAAAATTTGCGATTTGAAACGAATACAATTGGTATAAATTTATTTAGTTTTAGTGCATATTAATGAAAATTTGATATTTATTGAATATTTTAGTGTTCAGAATTTATTTTCAAGGGAGAAAGAAGAAGAGAAAAATCGGATGTATTTAAAATAATCGTCAATATCAGCAGAAACATTCCAGTGCAGCTGACATGATATTTTTCTTTTTTCATATATACATACATATATGTATTTACATACAATAATATAATTACTATAGGCATATCTGTAATGCATATATGGACATACATAGGTTTATCAGTAGAATACAGGTATTAGCGCAAGAGATTGTGACCTACATATGAATTACACTGACAGATAATTTTTCATTTTACACACAAACACATAGGCAGCCTAATATAGAATTTACAGAACAATTTTATAACCATATTTAGTAGCAACCGCTATAAGCTTGGTAAAAATATTATAAAAATATACATTTAAAATAAATATAAAAAAAGTCCTTAACATTTTGTTTCGTGCTATACATAAAATATTTGTGCAAACATACATTTATTCACATCCACACATGAGCGACTAAATACATATTTATACCTTTGCAGGGTATAATAGTTTTGGTTTGAAGTGTGCAAGGCACCCTATGAAGTATATATACAGGGTGCGTTATGAAAGTAATGCGCATGGTTTCATTGTCACGTAACTACCTGTCGTAGCACACTCGGACCTGTCTGAAAATTTGGGGCGGAGTTTCTCCTTTCGAACGCGCTCGGTCTCAGTTCGCTCTGAGCAATATAAGTGGTAGGACGTGTCGTAGAGCGAAGTCATTTTTTCTGTTGTGTCACGGTGCGATGGAGCGTTCGCTGGAACAGCGGTAAGCCATAAAGTTTTGTGTGCGACTTGGCAAAAATGCATCGGAAACTTATCAAATGCTTCGAGAGGCCTTTAAGGAGGAGTGCATTTCGAGATCTCAATGTGGAAGGTGGCACAAGGCCTTCAAGGAGGGTCGAGAGGAGGTCACCGACGATCCACGTTCCGAACGTCCAACAACAGCACGAATTGATGAAAACGTTCGCCGTGTGCGAGAAACTTTGAGTTCAGACCGTCGGTTAAGCATCCGGGCAATCGCTAACATCCTAAACTTGTCAACATTTGCGGTACATGGAATAGTGACGGAGGATTTGCAAATGCGAAAGGTCTGTGCGAAGCTTGTGCCGAAGGTGTTGACGGAGGAGCAGAAAAACGTTCGAGTTTTGCGCTGTGAAGAATTGTTGGAATCGATTAGAAATGATCCAGGTTTTTTAAATTTTACTGTAACTGGGGATGAATCCTGGATGTTCGAGTACGATCCAGAATCCAAACGACAGAGCTCCGAGTGGCACACACAATTTTTTCCCAGACCCAAGAAGGCGCGCATGAGCAAATCTTGTATCAAAACAATGCTGATTGTCTTCTTTGACGTCCGAGGAATCGTCCATTTTGAGTTTGTACTGCAAGGACAAACTGTCAACGGAGTCTTTTACCAAGAGGTACTCAAGAGGCTGAAACGCCGAGTCGTACGCGGCAGGCCAGACATCAAAGACGTTTTCATGCTACACCACGATAACGCCCCCAGCCACACGGCCTTCGTCGTCACCAACTTCTTGACCCAGAAGAAGATCTCAGTTGTGCCCCAAGCTCCTTACAGCCCTGACTTAGCTCCGTGCGACTTTTTTTTGTTCCCCCTACTGAAGAGAGAGCTAAAGGGAAAACACTGGGAGTCGGTGGAGAACATCCAAGCTCGCGTAACAAGGTTCCTGAAAGGCATTTCTGTCGAGGAGTTTCAGGGTGCTTTCCAGGCGTGGCATACACGTCTCCGCAAGTTTATTGACGAAGGAGGGGACTATTTTGAAGAATTTTAATAATTTGTACTGATTGGATCAACAAATATATTTTTCTTAGAAAATGCGCATTACTTTCATAACGCACCCTGTATTTTTGATCACGATCACCTTTCGAGTCGATAATCATTCCCGTCTGTTCGTCTGTCGGTTTCGACGCGAACTATTCTCTGGGTTTTTAAGCTTGGCTTAAAACTTTGCTTCTTTTCTTGCACGCAGTATATAAGTCGGAACGGACCGGTTTGGTTGACTATTTGGTAAAGCTGCCATATACATAACTAAACGATCGGAAAAGGCTCTTTGCGAATAAAAATTTTCTAATAGAAAAAAAAAGGAATATGGTCACTGAATCCGACCGTTTCGTCTTAAATACTGCGTGCAAAAGTAAATCAGGGTGTGGGCAGTTTGAAATCGATAGCTTCAAATCTGTGAAACTAGATTGCTTTTAAAAAAAACGACGCACATGTTTATATCGATTCAGGAGGTGATCCTGATCAAATATACAAATACTTTTTAATGTCGAAGTTGTCTCTTAAACTGCGTTGCACACTTGTGGCCAACATTATAATATTCTCTCATAGGGCAAAACAATTGTTTGGGATTAACCAGTCTTTGTTTTTTTTGAATGGCTGCTGCTGGGCGATGGTGTGGAAAATATTTAAAACAAGCTTGATCTGAGTGGTTATTGCAGGAGTATACATGCCAACTAGTACATATATCTCTATTTCTTTTAGTCTTGAAGATTTTACGCGTTTATATTGACAGATTGACATAGCTAGAGCGACTTGGATATTGATGATGACCAACAATATACATATATACTTTATGTATGTACTTTATGGCGACGGACGCGCTTCTTTTTTTATGTACATTTGGACAAACACAACAAACCTTTGTCCTTAAAATTATCTCTTACAATCGTATTAAAATAGGATTTTAAGCTTCGGCAACGTTATTATTTTAATATTGTTTAGGTTAATTTTTAAATTAAATAAGAAAGAAAAGAACATTTTTGAAGAACATCAAAATCAGAACCGTTTCCCTTATATAATGGATTTAGGAAAAAGTCCCAAGCTTCAACTCCCAAAAAATCTTTAAAGAAAATTGCTTTCTATCAAAATAAGGAAGTTATAGCATTTACGATCGTTTAATTATATGATAGATATAGTCAGATGCTCACAAAAGAGACTCGGAGAAAATTTGTATCTGCAAAAAAATGAAAGTTATAAAATTTCTGATCGTTCAGTCAGTTATAGATACGTACACAAAGTATCCGTTCGAGATAGATTCTAAGCGAGTTTTAACTTTATAGTTGCAAAAAAAAGTGTTCCATTACTGAGCGTTTTCGGTAGATATACGACAGGTTCAACGTTTTCAGTTTATAAATAAAACACCAAATATTTAGTTTAGATATTTAAAGAATCCTAGATTATTGGGGTAAAAAAACGGAACAATATAGCTTTAACGAGGGCGACGAGAGTGTGGCAAGCATTGCTGTCAAAGCGCCCCGAACAAGATAACAAATGCAGGTAGTCGATCGACTGAACGGTCGAGAGTGTGAATCCGAAGGGGGATTAAGAGGAAGCAATCTTAGCAGCAAGGTTTGAGTTGTATTTTGCCGACCCATAGAAATAACTTCGATCAGAAGATCCATAAGTTGAGGTAGAAATCTAGACCGGCACTGGGCTGACGACCTTTTATGCCGAGGGTCACAAGTCACAAGAGCAGCAACAATCCGAGAACGGGAATCACAGCCGGCAAAGGATTCGGTCTAGGGGTGGACATCAACACCCGATGGAAACGGACAACAATACCAACTACATCGTGCAGTCGCTAAATGAAAGCATGAACCCTCTGTGCTTGCTCTTAGAGGAGAAGATGCATCAAATGATGCAATAATAGCAAGGGCAGATGCTACTACAGCAGGTGCAAATTCTCAATCTGCTCACTGCGATACAAGCACAGCTAGCGCCAAAATGATGCCGCTGCGCATCTAAGTCGGGAATGACGACGGCGTTTCCACGAAGATGCCAGAAGTAAATGCTTCCTGCGGCGTTACGATATTGATGTATTACTGATCAGCGAGGAACATTGTAAAGACGCAGTGAAACGTAAATTATATGGATACGAGGCCTATACCGCCACTGATCCGTGTAAGGAAAGCGCCATGGGTGATTCAGCGATTTGGTGAAATCTAATCTGGTACATTTTTCTCTTCCACCAGCTACTTATAACATGCGTCTGAAACTATCGGTACTGAACACGGCCCTATAAACTTTTGGTTGAGCGGCTTATCACCGAGCGCACTCTATTAGAACTAAGACCCGCATCAGCCAGAATTCCAATTACCAGAGATATTCTGCTGCTTATTGCTGCAATACGGAAAGCTACATGATCCCAGTGAGATAGACAAGGTTATTGTCAAGCGAAACTCCAAAAGAGCACCAGGCCATGATTCTACAATATATGCAACGCTAAATGCTATATGCAATTTTCCTCATCATGATTCCATCTCCATGATTCACAAATCTGGCAAGCCGAAAAAGGTGCCTCGATCCTACCGGCCGATCATTCTCCTTCTCTCGACCTTAAAGGTGTTGGAGAGACTGATTGCCTACCGAATGGTCAGGTTTATGGTTTCAGGTTTATCCAGTTAGGATTCCGAGCTGGTCACTGCAAGGTAGAGCAGCTGCATCGAGTTGTCGAGCTTATTTTAATGGCCTTCCTAAGCAATGAAAGCACGAACGGCGTTCGATCGTATGTTGCAATTCGGCCACCTCCTGAATATCAAGCATATATCAAGAATATCGCTGCCTGCGAGAATGGGCTATTGAGGTTCGTTTTCCCTCGGCTCTCTCAACTGAGTATGATGCATGATGCGGCAACTGGAGTACCCCAGTGAAATGTCCCTAGTGATATGAAATGTCAATACTCTACTGTCTGTATGACGCGCGTGAATTGATGAATGTCGGACGTGTTTTTGTGTTGCTCCCGGAAAAAAGTGAATAAAAAACTGAACTAGACAAGATAAAAAGACGAAATAAAGTGGACAAAGTGTGCGAGTGCTATCTGTTACAAGTGAACTAAGTGCTGCGCGTTGGGCGTTTAAGCCGGCAGAAAAAACATTAAAAACAATAAATTGTAATTTGTAATAATAAGGCTAACAGCTTAAAGGCTTCGAACAAAACTTTTAAAGTGAGAATCGAACTTTATTATACCCTGTACCCATTAAAAATGGGTGAAACGGTTATCATAATAAGGTGCAAATGTATGTAACAGGAAGAAGGAAGCATCTCCGACCTCATAAAGTATATATATTCTTGATCAGCATCAACAGCCGAGTCGATATAGCCATGTCCGTTTGTCCGTCCGTCCGTTTGTCCGTCCGTCTGTCTATCGTATCAACGCCTAAACTACGCCTTGAACATAATTGTTGTGGTACTCTTTTATAATAGAATATTGTTTCACTTAATTATTGATACTAAATAAATTAATTGTAAGCATGTCTAAGGGTACAGGGTATTTTGCAGTCGGGAAACTCGACTGCTGTTCCCTTACTTGTTATACCCTGTACCCATTAAAAATGGGTGAAAAGGGTATCATAATATGGTGCAAATGTATGTAACAGGCAAAAGGAAGCATCTCCGACCCCATAAAGTATATATATTCTTGATCAGCATCAACAGCCGAGTCGATATAGCCATGTCCGTCTGTCCGTCCGTCTGTCCGTCCGTCCGTCTGTCTGTCCGTATCAACGCCTAGATCTCAGAAACTACAAGAGCTACAGACATGTGCCATATATCGTTAGATAGGTAATTAACATACGCAGTACAAGTTTGTTGTTTTATTTTGATATCACCCCCCGCTACCCGCAAATCGCAAAAAACTGCCACGCCCACAATTATTAACCTAATGCTGTGCAATTCGGCATATGCGTTGGTGCGTATAAAAGCTATCTAATTTTTTAATTTGAACCAAGTCGGATAAGAAACACGGAAGGTATGCCACATGCAAAATCTATGGCAAGGGAAGCAGAAGCGCAGCAAAATACGCATTGCGCGACGCCGACTGCGACGGTGGCAGCGAAATGTGTATGGCTTTATGACACACGAAACTTATTTTCTTTTTTAATAGAATATTGTTTCATTTATTTACGGATACTAAATAAATAAATTGTAAGCATGTCTAAGGGTACAGGGTATTTTGCAGTCGGGAAACTCGACTGCTGCTCCCTTACTTGTTTTTATTTATTTATATTTATATTTATATTTATATTTATATTTATATTTATATTTATATTTATATTTATATTTATATTTATATTTATATTTATATTTATATTTATATTTATATTTATATTTATATTTATATTTATATTTATATTTATATTTATATTTATATTTATATTTATATTTATATTTATATTTATATTTATATTTATATTTATATTTATATTTATATTTATATTTATATTTATATTTATATTTATATTTATATTTATATTTATATTTATATTTATATTTATATTTATATTTATATTTATATTTATATTTATATTTATATTTATATTTATATTTATATTTATATTTATATTTATATTTATATTTATATTTATATTTATATTTATATTTATATTTATATTTATATTTATATTTATATTTATATTTATATTTATATTTATATTTATATTTATATTTATATTTATATTTATATTTATATTTATATTTATATTTATATTTATATTTATATTTATATTTATATTTATATTTATATTTATATTTATATTTATATTTATATTTATATTTATATTTATATTTATATTTATATTTATATTTATATTTATATTTATATTTATATTTATATTTATATTTATATTTATATTTATATTTATATTTATATTTATATTTATATTTATATTTATATTTATATTTATATTTATATTTATATTTATATTTATATTTATATTTATATTTATATTTATATTTATATTTATATTTATATTTATATTTATATTTATATTTATATTTATATTTATATTTATATTTATATTTATATTTATATTTATATTTATATTTATATTTATATTTATATTTATATTTATATTTATATTTATATTTATATTTATATTTATATTTATATTTATATTTATATTTATATTTATATTTATATTTATATTTATATTTATATTTATATTTATATTTATATTTATATTTATATTTATATTTATATTTATATTTATATTTATATTTATATTTATATTTATATTTATATTTATATTTATATTTATATTTATATTTATATTTATATTTATATTTATATTTATATTTATATTTATATTTATATTTATATTTATATTTATATTTATATTTATATTTATATTTATATTTATATTTATATTTATATTTATATTTATATTTATATTTATATTTATATTTATATTTATATTTATATTTATATTTATATTTATATTTATATTTATATTTATATTTATATTTATATTTATATTTATATTTATATTTATATTTATATTTATATTTATATTTATATTTATATTTATATTTATATTTATTTTTATATTTATATTTATATTTATATTTATATTTATATTTATATTTTATTATTAATATTATTAATTAATCAATTATTATTATTAATCAAAATTAAGTTTATTAAAGACACGAGGCATGCGAAAGTTAGTGCCTAAAAGTAGGCAAGAAAGATGGTGCCCCGAAAAGGCTGACGTAGCCGGTCGGCCAGTAACATCGGTGCTCTAAGCAGCGACGCTGAGGAGACGTTGCCGTCGCGGCGGGCAAAGAAACTGCGGGCAATGTCAGTTAAAAATGGAGTGGATGGAAGGGTATTGGAGGCCAGTCTGCCTGTGAAGGTGTCACCTGGGGTTGCTGCTTTATGCCCTGAAGGCTTGGACTCCGTTGGAGTCGCGGCTGTTATGCTAAGTACATGAGCGATGGGATTTTTCCTAGTGAATGGAAGCGGACGAATGGGTCAGCGTGCTGTTTAAGTCACCCGACAGGGTCCGGAGCAATCCAAGATCATTTCGGGGAATCAGCGTTGTTCCAGTCCTTGCATAAGTTCTGGAGCGAGTGTTGGTAGAAGGACTTCAGGAGCTCGTGGGGAGTCAGATGACTGAGAGGCAGTTTGGTTTCAGGGAGGGCAGATGTGTCGAGGATGCCTGGTGGTTTGTTAAGGACTTAGTAGAGGCCAGCAACACCAAGTATGTTTTAGGCGTATTTGTTAACTTCAAGGGTGCGTTCGACTACCTGAGTTGGACCAGGGTTATTCGGAGGTTGCACGAGTGTGAGTCCCGGGACTTAGCTCTATGGAAGAGGTACTTCTCGGGGAGGAGCGCATGCGTTATGGGGATATGTGAAAATGTGAGGAAAAATGTGGTTCGCGGTTGTCCACAGGGCTCCATCTGTGGTCCATATATATGGAACTTCATGATAGATCCCCTGTTGTGGCAACTCGAACGGGTATGCAAGTGTTGTGCATACGCAGACGACTTGCTCATTATGATTGAGGGCCAGTCGAGACTGCAAGTTGAGGAGAATGCCGCAGCGTGCCTGCGCATTGTGCGCCAATGGGGCGACAGTGTTGGCGTTGGAGTGGCTATGGACAAGACGGTGTCGATGTTGCTCAAAGGCAAGATGACAGTTAGTCGACCTCCAATAGTCAGGCTCGATGATTCCCGAATTAGGTATGTGAAACAGGTAAAGTACTTCGGCATTCTCATGGGTGAGATGATTTACTTTAAGCCTCACCTAGCCGGGTGAAGGATCGACTGACCGGAATAGTGAGTCTATTGCGCCGGATTTTGAGAAATGATTGGGGTCTTAGTAGGAGGGCTGGCGGAACCATATACAGCGGTCTTTTTGTTGCCTGTGAAGGCTCCAAGGAGTTATTGCGTGAGTGTGTTCTGTCCGACTGGTAGGTCCGTTGGGATGCAAGCGTGAAAGGGAGGGTTCATTTCCAATGTCTCGTTCGTTGTCGATCGGCTGGACTTTGGCTTCAACCTCAGTGCCGGGTTCTTTTTGACTGGCCATGGGTCGCTTAATGCATTTCTGCCTAATCCGCACCTGGCAGAGAGTCCGGAATGCCATTGTGGCTCGAAAGAAGAGACTTGGAAGCATGTTCTCTGTGAGTGTCCTCTGTATGACGATCTGCGAGATCTGGAGGGGCTAGGTGTGGTTCAGGTAGCGGGGGAATTCGAGTCAGGTACTCTCCAGTGGGGATTGGTTTAATATGGTGAATGTGTTTGCGAGAGCCGTGTTTGCCAGACGAACCCAAAGGCGTTGATTTGCGGAGGCCTGGAAGTCTTAATGTTGAGTGAATGATATGTGAACTAGGGCACCGACCCGTGACTGTTCATGAGTCAAAATCGGCGCCTGACCAGAGGCTGTATCTGGTACCACTTGATTCAGGAGCCCCCGGATGCGTTCCGGCCTGACTAAAGCGGATGGCCCCCTTGTGGGAGTATCGTGGTGGCTGTGGTTTAATAACCAAATTTGGGTAGCACATTCGTGTTCGACGTGAAGTTGCGTTATACGACCGGGTGTCGTGACACCAAAGATCGGCAGGGGTTTAGATAGGCCTCGGCCCTTAACCGAGGATGATAACCATGTCCGAACAGATTAGTTTTCATTCGGTATCCGGCGGAATATGGTTCCAAAGGGCCGCTGATTGTCGCAATAATTCAATCCCTTGCCCAAGGGGGCCGTGAGATCAAGCCAACACGGCAGGTGTTCACGTTAAATCAAATCGACTTTCATATCTGTATAGCCACGACATACCGCGTCTAGATGACCTCCTTACAAATCCGCAGGATCCAGACAGCCGAAGACTCACTGTCTTCGAGACCATTAATTTTCACTTCAGCCAATGCATCGAAAGCTGTTGCCATCGTTAAAATCTAAATCCAAGGTGCAGCTGGAGCCTAAGTTGTGTCTCAGACATATATTAAACTTCAATGTTGGCCCGATTAGATTGTACTTACTCGTATAAACCAACTTTTTGTCTTCTGAGACATTAAAAAGTGAGTAGAAGTCGGTAACCAATAAAAATGGGATGACTCCTCAACAAGAGGGCACCGATCTACTCAACTCTGAAGTTACAGCAACACCCTGAATCTCTTTTTACGGGTCTCAAAATATCGCTCACAGACGGGATTTTCCCAGTCCAGCCCAAAAACAAACCCAGGATAGGAACCCACACATTATCAAGCAACAAAAGGGCAGCACCCACAAGACGCCCAACAATGAAAACCGAGCGGAAGCCTCACAGCTAATGAGGTTAACTCGTCCTCGAGGTTTGGGAAACGCACCTATTACTGAAAAATCAGGCAAATAATTAGAATGCCCCAAGGAGAACAAATTCCTCAGAACGTTCGACAGGCCCAAGACGTCAACGTCGTTTCAATCAGGAGAAATACGAAAAGGCAGCAAGTGCCTTATGCGCGGCAAGAAATTAGTTTTGAAGCTATCGACTATTAACGTTGCACACACTCTTCTTTTCTTTGCATGTTGCCATCGGAACGTTTGGAAATGTGTGCAAGTGTTCAACGCAGTAAAGGCGACTCCGACTCTTAAAAGTCCATATATTCTTGATCAGCATCACCTCCTGATTCGATAAAAGCATGTACCACCTGTATATGCTTTTCGCATTGTTTACTCTTTTTTCAGTTCTCAATAAATTTTTGACTGAACCTCTTCGTTGCATCTTACTTTATTCATATACAAATATTAATCTAACGCAATAAAAATTCAGTTTATCCAATACACCAAATTTAATCAAATTCACCCAGTATATGAAATAGTACCATATACCATATACGACTTTTTTGTCTGTTTATCGCAAACTAGATTTTTAGTTTTAGAAATATTGAATCAACCCGTTGCATATAGGATTTAGGGAATTACGCTGCTATATAACAAAACTTGAAAATGCAAATTTAATTATATGTATTGGACAGTCAATGCTAAAGAGTTTTTTTAAATCCATTTTTTTTTAAACTGGTCAGAATCTGAGATTTCCATATGGATTCCCGTACTCACACAAACCGGCATTTCTGCAAAGTATATAAACCCCGGCTCCGTTCAAAGTTGGTTTGTTTTACCATTATTGTTTATTATATAATTTGTAGTAAAATAATGTATGGTAATAAAAAAATATTTTAAAATATTAGGAAATAAATATTTTAAAAATTTTGATTCAAGTTGAACACATAAAATAAATTCGAACATCTTGCAAGCTTTGAGAGATATGCTATCAGATTTTGTCATTCCTATCTTTGTTGGTCGGGAACTTAGCAGGTTTAATAAAAAGACATTAAAACTTATTTTTTCTTTGTTCCTCTTTCTTAAAAAAGAGGAGCTCATCTGGGCTAATCTAGAAAATATTTATAGGGATTTGTTTTTGCTAGTGGAAAGTTGAAATTTGGTCATAGCCTCTTTTAGGGTGTGGGTTAATCTAAACAAAATTAAAATGGAGAAGACTATATTCTTATACTCTTATTGCTGTTATATAACGAAATGATTGGAAATTCCATAACTTCTTTTGTTTTGGGCAACGGAAGATTATGACTTTGTTTAAAATTCATTTTATAAGGAACTGTTCTGATTTTGAAGTTCTTATAAGGATCGGCCAACTATACCGATATTTGCTATATCTTTTACCAATAAAAGCAGCCATTTACTTTATATAAACTTCGACTCTATCCAAAGTTAGCTTTCCGTTCTTTTTTTTCCGACAACTACAACTTTTTTTCATCGCCAATTATGAAGAGTAATTATGCACGATCGCACACATAATCCCCTGTAATTATTAGATTCAACTAAAACTTATTTTGAAGTGTGTTGATTCGAATTTTATTTTTTTCCATTCATGCTGACTTCTAGCATGTTCATGCGACAAGAAACAAAACCCAACCTGTCTAACATCCCTTGAAATTATGGTAATGCATGATTTAAATATGTAATCACATGAATCATAAATATGTAATCTTCCCATAGAAAGTTTTCTACAATAAAGTCAGCCCTGAAAATCTAATAATTAGTGTGTTAGGTAATTGGATAAGATACCGAATTTGCAAAAGTCTGGACATAATTTGACGAAGAACACGAAGATGAAGAAGTGTCAATTTATGTTATGAAAAATATGGCGCAACTATAGAGACATAGACCAGGCAACGTCTTCCTCCAACCCGTGTAAATCAACCAATTCAGAGGCGGTTATTAGGAATGGCCTCATTTCTACGGGATCTTTGTTGAATTTTTCAATAACCAAGACTAGCCGATGCAATAAATTTTATTCATTTAAAAGTCATGTACTTATTAAAAAGAAATATGGAAACTTATTTATATGAAAATAAACACAAGGCCAAATAGAAGAACGCATTGAAGAGGTGTTTCGTAAGTTTTCGTTGCTCTATACTGTAATCTGTAGGTATCTTGTAAGCATTCTGCTCCTGTAGACCTATTCTTACCTTTAGAACTACACCAGGGACTCAGGTAATTGCGCAAGTCTGTTCGTCTACAGGATACGCAAACGTTTTCGTTGAGACCGAATTTTCTTCCTCCCGCAAATACAAGTTTCCCACACAAATAAAAAAGCTTTTTTGTACAAAAAAAAAACGAAGTCTCTAGAAAACATTTGGGTTTTTTGCGAATATGAATTTTTTCATTTTAAGTTGGTTCATGTCAGAATTATTACAATTATAAATAAAAATAGAATCAGGTTTCTTATTAATACATCCGAGGATATAAACCAACCCAATTGAGGTCTTGCTAAGAAGTGGGCGTACATCTGTCATGTATTAAAAAAAGTCAGAGAGGTTTAGTATAAATTTGTAAGTTATATAACAATTTTAAAATATGTACAGTGAATATTAACTTAAAAAATTAAACTTATAATATCATGGAAAATTATAGTGTTTACAGAAACCTACCCTCTTAATTTTGTAATGAAGTAAGAAAGAATACAAAATTTGATTTTTTTGTTAAATATAAATCATTTACACCCAATACATTTTAGGAACTGTTTTATAACATGCAAAGTAAGAGTACTTTAATTTTGCATTTAAACTTGACATATGGGAAGAGAACGTCATAGACATTCGAACGTTTTTTATAATATAATACAGCATATCTACTGAAAATCTTGAAATCTTATGGAATTTTTAGTGGGAATTTATTACTGAATATCAATAAAGATTTTAAGCATAAACAAATTTAAAATAAGAAATCTGATCAAGAAAATAAATTTTTAAATGTAGTTCTGAAACGTGTTTGAAATGAATTTGTATGTGTACCTGTAATTGTTAATTTGCATGACCATTTAGATGTTCCCTCAACAGTTGCGTGCTCAGCCTGTTCTAATGAATCTATGTGTGTATCTGGATCCACACCGAATGTCATCCTTAAATTAAATCGATTACATACATTTAAATTGTTTTAAAATACTGCAAGAAACTTCTGACTTATTAACATTTAATACGAGTATGTTATTGAGTTGGCTAGGCGGGTGCAATAAAAATAATTCCCCTTATTATGACACTTTAGTAAATCTTAAAACTATTTTTAAAAATGGATAAAAAAGG
This sequence comes from Drosophila vallismaia, assembly GCA_035047325.1. Taxonomy (NCBI): domain Eukaryota; kingdom Metazoa; phylum Arthropoda; class Insecta; order Diptera; family Drosophilidae; genus Drosophila; species Drosophila vallismaia. The sequence goes on from JAWNPU010000084.1 coordinate 145,915, forward strand.
AACTTTATGTAAATTAGGAAAGTCTTAAATTTAACCATATTTTTGTATATAAAATGATTTATATAGGAAAAGTCATTTTTGTATGAAACAAAAACAATATTTTGAAGTGGGCTTAGTACTTTTTCACTACGATACCAGTTACAACTTTTTTAAAATTAATATATAACAAAATGGTTTGCACCTATATAAATAAACTTCTTGTATGTGCTTATGAAAAAATGTACATATATTTTTATTACATGCTTTTCAAATATTATTCAAATAAAAAAAAATATTCACATACATACGTACATAAACAGATACATAAATTTTATATAATACAGTTCAATAAAATTGGCAAATATTAATTCATTCACATACATATAATCGAAACTGAATCGACAAGAATACATATGGCGATAATTTTGTTTAATCAAACTCAAACCTGTGATTGCTATTTTAGCGGACCATTTGCTTGTACCATCCAGGACGCTTTGCTTAACAGCTTTCATATGACCAGTGTGACTCTTCTCCTCAATGCTGAATACGTCTCTAATGGATGAATGCCATGGCAAATTTTACTATCGGTTGAGAAAAGCGCTTGCCACTTATAAAAAGGAACTTATTTTTGATTGAACATTATATTTAAATACAAAAGTTGACTTTACTGTTATTAAGCCCCCCATAATATATACTAAACATCAAAATAACATTTGATAACAAGATATACCCGCACTAGTCAAAGGAATATTTTTGATTTATATTACCTAATTAATTCAAAAATTTCAGGTTTCTCTCGTTCTCGATGCTTCATTCGATCCTTCATAGCAGTTATAATTGAATTTGCTTTATCTTCAGCACCGTGTTTAGAGCTCTTTTCAGCAGCACCTATTAACCTGTATTGTTTAGCATACATTGTTAAAATTACATAAATTTAAACTTACGTTGGAGGCAGTCGGCATTTAAAAGGTCCTTGCACTTTTCATGACACTTTACTCCACATTCAGTGCATCTCACACCTTGTCTTGCTATACCCCACAGTAAGCCTTCACACTCATAACAATATGTTGGCGATGTAGCAGTCCACAACAAAAAGTTGTGGGGTGTTGTTGATGATATAGGGTAGATCAAAGCTTGCAGTGCTTTTTTATAAACGTGCATTTTCTAGTATGGAAAAAATAAATTATTCATATTTTTTAAAATGTAAAAAAATTCAAAATTATAAATCATAAACACAATTGCGATTTAGTAACCAAACATGTCGACATTGACAAGATAAACTAGCATATCTGCCAACTGAAGAGTATTCAATAAAGGAACAGTCCCCATTATAAAATAAAAGACAGAATGAATCTATTTCAAAATAGAACTATTTAATTATTATAATTGAGGGTTATTAAATTTAAAAAACCTAAAATCTCTGTTAGGGATGCATCTTTAGGCACCACGATTAGCCCGCGTTTCCTACGTACATACGACTACTAACAACCTCTACGTTTGCCGATGACACAGCGATCTTTAGTCGATCCAAACGCCCGGTACAAGCCACAAATCAACTCTCTTCTCACCTATTGGCCGTGGAGTGGCTATCTGACTGGCGATTCAAAATAAACGAACGAAAATGTAACAAACGTAAGCATGTAACATTTACACTCAATCGGCAAGACTATATTTCGATCACTTTAAACAACACCGTAATACCGAAAGCAAATGAAGTGACGTATGTCGGAGTGAACCTCAACCGACGTCTCACCTGGCGTACGCACATGGAACCCAAAAGAACACACCTTAAGCTTAAGGCTAATAGCCTCCACTGTCTTATCAACTCCCGGTCACCCATCTGTCTGGACTACAGGGTCCTACTCTACAATTCCGTACTAAAGCCAATTTGGACGTACGGCTCCCAACTTTATGGAAGCGCCAGCAGTAGTAACATTGAGATCATACCCACTCAAATATACTGAGAACAATCCACGGAGCACTCTGGTATATCCGAAACGAAAATATACAAAGAGAGCTCCGTCAAAGATGAAATAACCCATCAAAAACAAAATTACATGAGCAAATTAACGTCACACCCTATCCACCTTGCGAGAAGCTTAACACGGATTTGCGACCGATCCCGACTTCTTCGCAATAACCTTCCGACCCAGCGCTGGTCATATGGAATATCTGATAATACCTGTTTTTTTTTTTTTTCTATTAAAATTGTATTTATTTACATTGCAGTCTACTGTTACTATTTATTACATATTTACATACTTAAACCTAATTAGGGAGTATAGAGGCATTATTAAATTTAATTAATTAATTTATATATCTTCTTGGCAGATCTGTTGGGTGAATGCGCAGGAGCCTCCTTCTCGCCCTCAGTCCCATTAATTGTCTCCTCTTCAAGAGTTTTCGAGCCAACTGGTTAGTTTCCTGGATTGGTGGTTTCCCAATTTACCAAGCCGCTCCAGACAGTTTACGCAAAATTTGCGACTGCGCCACACGAATTTTGTTGAGGTGCGACTTTGCGGCGATGCCATATACTTGGATGCCATATCTCCAAATAGGAGCCAATACAACCTTATAAATTTTGGCCTTGTTTGAAATTGAAACTTTGTTTCCAGGCCTAAGGAGCCAAGCCATGCTGTTCGCCTTTGTTTTAAGCCGTGAGTTACATCCGTTACATGGCGTTGAAATGTAAGTCGCTTATCCAGAGTGACACCGAGGTATTTGTGGGTGTTCGATTGTGTGAGGAGCTCTTTATGCAGAAACACACCTGGTGATGTGTTCTCAGGGTGTACGTCACGGAGACACACTTTTCCGGATTGACTGCGATGTTCCAGCGTAGGGCCCAGTTCTCAAATTTTTTTAGGTAAAGCTGAAGCGTATCGGTGGCAGTATAGATGCAAGTATCTCTGGCCAGGACTGCAGTCTCATCAGCAAAGGTGGCAACTAGCAGGTCATTTGGATCTGTAAGCGACATTTTGTCAGCTGAGGGCATGTCGTGCGTATACAGGCTATATAGTGTAGGACCTAACACACTTCCCTGGGGTACACCTGCTCTGACTCTTTTTGTTTGGGAGGACAGTCCATCCTGTACTACTTTAAAGGATCGCTCGTGTAGGAAGCTTTTTAATATCAACAAGTAAGGAAGCAGCAGTCGAGTTTCCCGACTGCAAAATACCCGTACCCTTAGACATGCTTACAATTTATTTATTTAGTATCAATAAATAAATGAAAGAATATTCTATTATAAAAGAAAATATGTTTCGTGTGTCATAAAGCCATACACATTTCGCTGTCAAGGTCGCAGTCGGCGTCGCGCAATGCGTATTTTGCTGCGCTTCTGCTTCCCTTGCCATAGATTTTGCATGTGGCATACCTTCCGTGTTTCTTATCCGATTTGGTTCAAATTAAAAAATTAGATAGCTTTTATAAGCACCAACGCATATGCCGAATTGCACAGCATTAGGTTAATAATTGTGGGCCTGGCAGTTTTTTGCGATTTGCGGGATAGGGATGGGCGATATCAAAATAAAACAACAAACTTGGACTGCGTATGTTAATTACCTTAATTACTGTAGCTCTTGTAGTTTCTGAGATCTAGGCGTTGATACGGACAGACAGACAGACGGACGGACGGACAGACGGACGGACGGACGGACGGACAGACGGACATGGCTATATCGACTCGGCTGTTGATGCTGATCAAGAATATATATACTTTATGGGGTCGGAGATGCTTCCTTCTGCCTGTTACATACATTTGCACCATATTATGATACCTTTTTCACCCATTTTAAATGGGTACAGGGTATAAAAAGAGTTGAGGATTTAGTAGGCTTTTAAGCTTGTACAAAAGTCCTTCATGCCACACTCTGTCGAAAGAGGTTGGTAGGCTTCTCTTCTTGGATGAAACTTTTTGCCAAAAGACTGAAGCTGGAATGTAGGCGTACTACTATTTTTTATACCCTGTACCCATTGAAAATGGGTGAAAAGGGTATCATAATATGGTGCAAATGTATGTAACAGGCAGAAGGAAGCATCTCCGACCCCATAAAGTATATATAATCTTGATCAGCATCAACAGCCGAGTCGATATGGCCTTGTCCGTTT